>JAJEJO010050072.1:637045-676295 GCA_020662805.1 Glaucomys volans
AGAGAGAGAGAGAGAGAGAGAGAGAGAGAGAGAGAGAGAGAGAGAGAATGAATATGAATATGAATCCTATTCAGGGGAGATTCTGACATATCTCTGATCCCCTGCCCTCTGAATAGAATGGTCACCATGACAATTCTAGAGAATCAAGTAAGGTAAAAAAAACTCTCCTGCCTAACAAAAAGGAGGAATTATACATCTGATAGGTAAAGACTAGAGAAAGTGGAACCCAGCTCTCGAGGTTAACATAAAACAGCAATCAATTTGGAAGCAATATAGTTGCCTTTGTTATTCTCTTCTCAGAGACTACCTGCTCTCTCTTGAGAACGTTCTTTGCTTGAGCCTTACTTTACTTTCACTCATAATAAAATTCTCTTGCTTGACTTTTCATGCCTGACTTTAAATTTTCTTTCACTGTGACGCAAGAACTAGAATTTGGAACTTCAACTCGCCACTCTCCTGGTGACAGCCTGGTGAAAGCTGTGTTTGAGGTTGTGGGGTGGGTGATGGAAAAAGTCCATTGATCATCAAAATTGAGACTAAGTTGGGTTACACCTGTGTCTTACAGACACAACTGTAAGACATGCCAGCTCATAGGTCTCATGGCAGGATCAGCCTAAAGGCTTTGTGAACTAGGCACTGTGTATTGGGCTCTTATGTCCTACTGAATGCTTAGTTTCACTGCTCTAGGTCTCTTACTGAGTTCTAAGACAAAATCCTGTGCTAGGTTTTGTGTCATGCTCCCCAGTGGGCAAGTCTTGCCCCCGATTCTGCCACAGGAGGTTGGAAGAGGGGTGGAGGTTGCAGTCAGTCCTCTGGTTTTATGCAGTTCCAAAGGCTCAGTTCATGGGTATTGACCTGGTGGTAGGGGTCATGGCACTTGTCTAGTGCAGGGTTTCACTATGGAAGGCCTAGTACTCAGTTTCATTTCTAAGGCCTGGACATAATTCTCTCCTCCCTCATTTGGTTGGCATCTCTCATGCTGGGCTGCTTGGCGTTAGGTTCAGGGTGATGCTGGCAACTCTTTCTTCTTTGAAGGAGAGGCCCCTGGTTCTTGGTTGGCAGCTGTGAATGTCTCAGATGTGTAAGGAAAACCTACACTCATACAGGCCTAGCAGGCATACCGGCAGGAAGGAGCATTCTGCTCTAGCCATCAGTAGAGCTAAGACCACCTCCCCATAATTAGCATAGCTGTTGCCAGGGAAACCTTGAGGGGTCCAGATTGGACACCAACCAAAGGTGTTAGTGAAAGCATGATTGGACAAGATACAATCCCTACTTAGCATATCTATATGTTACATGATTGGACAAGGTTACAAACCCTAATTAACACAAGGGCAAACAGGTAATAAACTTGATTAGCTATATAGGGACAAGATAATTCCACAATAAATGAGTTACAAGCAGCTCACAACTTGTTTGCTCTCACCTAACTCCTGGTGTCTGTGTCTGACTCCACACCACTTACCCAGAGTCTGAGCTAAGCCAAGGCGAACTTACTTCACTTCTTCCTGTCTTCATGCCTTTTTATTTTCTTATACTAAAAGTAGGCACCCTGATTTTTCTCCTTTGCTCTTGTTTGGTAGTTTGATTTGTGAATAGGTGTTCAACTTGATGTGTCTATGGGGAGAGGACTATCAAAGTATTTTACTCAGGCAACCTTTTGCTCGAACTCATTAATTTCTGAAAAAAATATTAAGCAAGAATCTAGGGTAGTTCAAAATATAAACTACCCTCATGAAAGAATATAACATTAGAGATTTCAAGCTTGATGTGAATTTATATCAACTTAAAACAATCTTTAGGAGCAGAGTTTTGACCCTTTTAAAGGAATTAAGTAAACTTTTGTTATTGTTGTCCTCTGCATTGATAGAGATTCCTTAAAATTATATGATTATATTTCTACTCTTCTACATCAAATTCTTTGTGAACACGTGACATCCTTTATTCCATTCTTAATTTTTTCACTGGGATTAGAACTCATCCTAGAAACACTGCTTACCAACTCATCCAGCCATTAACTATTTTGTATCTGGATACTTTATTATTTGAAATTTATTTATTTGTTTATTTATTTTTTGAACCAGGGATTGAACTCAGGGGCACTCGGTCACTAAGCCACATCCCCAGCCCTATTTTGTATTTTTTTATTTAGAGACAGGGTCTCACTGAGTTGCTTAGGGCCTCGCTAAGTTGCTGAGGCTGGCTTTGAACTCACAATCCTCCTGCCTTAGCCTCCCGAGTCACTGGGATTACAGGCGTGTGCCACCAGGCCCGGCTTGAAATTTATTTTTAAAATCCTCTTTTTTAACCTTTAACACTTAGTAGACCTATGTATAACTCTAAGACCCTCATAATTTTAATTAGTTCACTTAATCTAAACTATGTTCTAAAGCATCATCAAAAGGTGTTCTGAAGATTGACACTTGCATATTATCCTTCACTATATCAAGTCATTTATCAGAGATAATTTATCAATAGATGCCATTTGAACTCATTAAATTCAGGGGTCATTCTAAAATTTTCTCAAAATTTAAAGATGGGAGATACTAAAACCCATAATTCGGGGGTGAGGCTCACGCTGTGGGAAGGCGCATGAGTTGGCCATGCCCCAGAGCCCTGGCAGCAAGTGACGGGATGCCACGATGTCACCCTCTGTCACGTGCCTGCCGGAAGTTGGGGGTTGTGTCGCCGCTGCTGCCATCGCCTCCACCTGCCCGCCTCACAGCACAACACCTGCACGTGGCAGAGCTCAGCCAGCGGCTGGGACAATCCACGGGAAGGCCCAACTCGGGTCCAGAGTCACCTCCACCGCCAGCCCCCTGGATATGCCCCACTGTTCTAACTTGTTTTTAGATCATTTTCAGGACTTCTAAGAATGTGCCACTGACTACGGAGCTTCTGTTAGGTAACTCTGCCAAAGCCATTTCCTACTTTGTTGTCTTAGATTCCAGCTGCTGCTTGGTTTACTGTGTTATACGTTGAATCCCTGCAGCTCTAAAATTTGGTTTGTTATTGAAAGACATTCTGGTTTCTATCAGTGACAGATATCCCACAAATAAATGCATTAAGCTGGGTGCTTTCCATGGTAGAGATGAGCGGAATGTCCAGAGTTTCCCTTTAGATGAACAGAGGTATGCAAAATATGTAAAGATGATCATCAAGTACATAAAGGTCAAGCTGGTATCACATTTTGGGTCAGAGTACTTTTGTCCATTAAGCCTTATAAGGGTATTTGGCACTAGCAAGGTGGAAAAATATGAAGAAATTGCTGATTCCCAGTGTCAGTCAGATAACTTTTTAGGTTTTGGAAGCTGCAAACACGACAAGGTTTAAGTGGTCTGTGCCTGAAGCTCAGCAGTGGGGGTCAGAAAAACAAAAAAAGAGTCTTTTATTTGAACTCCAGCAAAAGTAAATTGTAAGGTGCTTTACTAAAATAATTAATGGCCATGTAATTTTTTCCAGGACTCTTGTTTTTGAATTTTTGAGCTCATGACTTTTGATCAGTCCTATTTTTATTTAACTCGAGTTTTTGAACATATGTTACCTTGCAATGGAGATAAAAAGCTACAAGGCCTTTTTGTGTTAAGTGTGTATTGTGTTGTCTTGTCTTGTGTGATATCGAATTGACATAAAGAGCGGGCAAAGAAATTAAAATGTATTTCAGTTGGGCACCTCACAAGTCTCTATCTAGGTGGTCAAAATAATAAAATGTTGATGTCTGTACTTTTCTTCTGCAGGAAAGAGATGGCAGTTTCTACTTGTCTGACCTTGGTTTTTACAGTAAAATAAGTAAATTAGATTTGATACATATAAAATTACTCAAATGTGTGTGTTAGAGACATCCAGTTAAACATTATTGGTGTTTTCATGGATTGGTAAATAAAAAGGGTTTAAAATTGCTTTGTGTCACTACTGAAACAAGGTTACTAAGATATTATGTGAATTTGAAACCATCAATTAGAAACTGTTTAAGGTTGTCTCTAAGGTCAAATGTTAATGGGCAGACATAAACCAAAGTGTAATCAATATGTTAAAATGACAAGGATCGCATTGTGTCTGTTCAGTTTTCTTCTTTGGAGCAATTGGTCTTGGAGATTGGTGTCTATACTATTGTGGCTAAATAACTGGTGGGGTGTTGTGCTACGTTGCAGAGCCTAGGTTTTTCTTGAAAAACGAGGTTTGGTTGCTCTTCTTTGTATATTAATGTGTCTGTGCCTTCTATGTGCACAAGTCTTTAAAACAGAGGATTTGTTGGGCTGATGTTCTCCAAACTAGGCTTGTCTGTGCTGGTAATTTATAAGAATAAATGTACCATTCACATAGACTCAGGAAACAATACATGTAAACTCTGTCAAATGATATTCAAAGAGGAGGAAAAGATCAACTTCAGAACTAGAACGCTTTATCTAAGATTTGTAAAAGGCCCTGCCTTACCTGAAATAGGGGTCTGCCTCCACCCTGCTACAAGTCAGAATGTCTCCAAAATAAGTCAGCTTTCAGCTTATTTAAAGTTATATTCAAAAGATTGTTTTTTGTTGTAAAATTACTGTGATATCAAATGGGAAATATAATATATAACTCAGGCAGGATTTAGGATGACACAAACTAGATATGTTTTCACTGTTGTTAATTGTATTTTGTATTTTCCTTGTAAGCTCTATAGCTGATGCCTGATTAATTGCAAAGTTATAGACATTGAAATTAAAGCCCAGTACTCTTACTTTATAACTGGTGAAACTGGCTTGCTGGATGTTTAAGATCAAACTTAGAGATTAAGATTAAAACAAAGGGGCCAAGAAAAACCAGTATTTGGCTCTTGCCCTCAGAGTCAGCCTGCATCCGGGGAACGAGAGAGCTTCTCTAAGGAGCTTTGCAACTCTGGGCCACACGACCTCCTGGTCAGGGAGATTGATGAGACTCACTGGAGAATGAAAAGCCACCACTGCCACGGACAGAGCCAGGGAGTCAACACTGCTGCCTTTGCTGCTGACAGAACTGTTTTCATCCATGCAGCCAGTGGGCAGAAAACGCCACCTGGTTTCTATGTCGCACAGAAGACATTGTTGTGTCCAGAGTCGAGGAGACGCCGGCTGCCATCAGCGTCCAGGTTGCAGGAGCTGCCACTGTCACCACCACAGCCAGAGCACAAGAGCCACTGAAACCCAGATGCCACCGCCACCAGAGCTCAGAGCCATCCAGGACAGAACCCAATCTGAATGGACGCTTCTCAAGGCCTGGCTGTGGTCCCCATGGGTAAGTGGGCAGGAGGAATACAGTCCTGGCTGCTCTCACCACGTGATCACCCATGCATTCCAGGCTTGTCCCCCAGAGTTGGAGACCCAGCAGAGATTGCTGAGCACCATGGAGAAGGAAGCACAGCAGTGAAGCAGACAGGCTCAACCCCTGCCCTCCTGGGCTGATGAGAGTGAACAAGGACCAGCTTCCCTTTGCCATGAATGGAAGAAAAGAGCTGTCAGCTGTCCACAGGCAGGAACCACTGCCTTGGAGCTGCTGGAGTCCAGGAGGAGCGCTGCTGCCCACCCCAGGGCACAGGAGCTATGGTCGCTGTAGCCATCACCTCCCTTGCATCCAGGCAACAGGAGTTGCCGTGAAGGAGCTGCTGGGATGCAGGAGCTGCCACCACCCAAGCACAGGAACCGCCATTGCTGATGCCACCTCCAGGATGCAAGAGCCACTGTCAACAGGGCCAGAGCACAGGAGCCACTGCCACAGACAGACTGAGGAAGTCAACGCCGCTGCTGTAGCCACCTCAACAAGGACTGACCTAGTGAATGGCACTAAAGGAGCTAAGAAGCTACTCTCAAATTCCCCACAGGTGACCCCTGTGGGAACCCGGCTGACTCTTAAGAGACAGGAACAAGTCAGTTTGACCAGCTTGATCTTAAACACCTAGCAAAACACTTAAAACCAAACCATAGACATTCTTGGGCATTTAGAAGAAACGATAGTTTAATGTAACTTAAGATGTACTTGTGATAGCCCCTAGAATAGGACTGGAGGCTACAAAAGAGAGATTCTTAGGCAAATGCACCTGATAACTATCAAAAGAAACTGCCAGAGTTAGAAATTTTTAATCAGTTTAAGGCCTACAGATCTTCCTGAGCTGCATAGCACCCACCCCAGATGACTTTACAACCTGCTCTTCCCAAGCAGACTTCTACCCTGGACCCCTCATTGATCAGATTTCTAAAAGGAACTTCAAACTGCTTCCCCAGACTCCACCCCCTTCCAGCTCGGAAGCAGCCAGAGCGGTCTTCACCCCCTCCTTACAGCAGTGAAAAGTTCCTAATTGAGGACAGGCAGCTAGTGTAGAATAAGGAATCTGGTCAAATTGAGGAATGGAACCCATCAAAGTCTGGGAAGTTGGAAACTGAAAAACCATTAGTTTCCTAAACAAGAATTTGTTAGTGTGGATAAAACCAGTGGGGAATGTTATATTCCCCCAAAAGATTCTCGGGTGTCATCAGAAGAGAGAGAGTCAGCCCCACCCTGATCCCTCCCCTCCCTATAGCCCAGTCCTAATCCGTTCCCACGCGTAGCTGGCCAGCTAAAATAAAGGCTTCTTTTGGCTTTAAAAACAAACAAACAAACAAACAAACAAACAAACATAATTCATCTAGTTAGGGTGTATTTACAGTGCAACAAATAGATGAAATTCAGACTGTCCTAGGAAGTATTCTATGTATAATAGTTATAATTTAAAAGGCGACTGACCTACTTTGATTCATTAGTTACAAGTGACTTTTTTAAGGCAATTCATTGATATATTTAAACTTTTTGTTTTGAGGAAAACTATGCAACCAAACATGGGCAGTTAGGATCTGGAAGTATAAAAATGTTTTCTCATTAAGGTTTGAGAGCAGTAAAGATAGTATAGGCATAAGAGGAAATGTGTAAATACAGAATTAGTTTGTTGTTTTATATATGCTGTAGCTATCAGAAACAAACTCAGACACAGACCTTGCTCTTTTTTCCTCAGTGGAGCTTAGAATCTAAGGAGTGAGGCACACAGACAAAGTAAAAGCCATAAATGAGCTGGGCACCATGGCACATGCCTGTAATCCCAGTAGCTTGGGAGGCAGGAGGATTGAGAGTTCAAAGTCAGCCTCCGCAACTTACCAAGGTCCTAAGCAACTAAGTGTGATCCTGTCTCTAAATAAAATTTTTCAAAAAGGGCTGGCAATGTAGTTCAGTGTTTAAGTGCCCCTGGGTTCAATTCACAGTCAAAAAAAATAAAAATAAAAAACCATAAATGATCCAAGAAGTATTATGATAGAGGCACATGAGGAAAATAAAGGGAAACAAAGGAGAGTATGGCCTCTCATTTATGAAAAATATGAATTTGATTTTGTTTGACTATAAAATTATAAAAGTATTTTATGTCATAGAAGTATAGAAGATATAGAAATCATAAATAAGAAAATACAAATTACCTATGGTTTTATCACCTGAAGACACATACTATTATTAGTTTCACATATTTCCTTGCACTTATTTTGCAAGCACTTAGACTTGTTCTGTTATTATTTTGTGCATAAGTATGAACCTTTTTTAAAGATTAGCTTTAAAATAGAAAATAAATATAAACAATATATCAGATATTTAATTATTATGCAAAAACTTAAATCATGATGATGTGCTTGAAAATTGCTGAGAAATTTCAGATTGGGTGGTCAAAAAAATCTTTTCATGGAAGCTCTATGTAATGTTAGAATGTATGACAAATACTGTAAGTAGTTGTAGAAAAAGCAGGTGAAAATCACTTTAAGTTATAGGAACAGCCCTGCACAGACCTAACAGGATCAAACTTGATATGATTTTGGAACAAGAATACCAACCTGGCTGAATCATAGTGGGAGATTCACCACTGGTAGGACAGGGGTTTGGAGAGTTTAGTGGCTACAAGAAAATGTGTGGCCTTAGAGTCAGGGTTAGAGAGTTTTGGAAAAATGGTAGTGCTGGAAGGAGAACACTTTGGTAAGCATAATAGCAGTAGCCCAGGTGAGGGGTGAGGTTGTCTTAACTGCTATGGCTACAGGTGAGAGGTAAGATATTCATGAATCCAGGAGATATTTTCAGTTGAAGACGATTCCAAGATTTACTGATAATTTAGATCTGAAGAAGTAATGAAAAGGAGAAATCAAGGGTAACTACTAGGTTTTCATTTGAACAGTTACATGGATAATGGCTTAGGGTGACTTACTCATCCTGGAATGCCTGGGACTTTCTTGGTTTTTATGCTGAAAACAATGTATCCTGGGAAAACCCTCTTTCTAGGAAAACTGGGACAGTTGTTTAAACCAAATTTGATTTAGTGTAAAGCAGCTTTTATTGTTGTGGGTGAGAGGAAGAAGAGTCAACAGTTACATTTGTGTCTTTGAAGTATAAGATTGCCCATACACATCAGAGTTGAAAGCAGAGCATTAATAAACTGATATAAGAACAATAAAATATCATTTAAATAGCATCAGAAAGAAACCATAGAATATTTTAGTTCAGATATTTTATATTTTAATTGTTCTATATGGCTGGAAACATGACATAATATAACTGTTTAAAACTTTGAGACATATATTTTGAGCTTCTGGATGTTGATGTATTGTAACTATACTACTTCCTGCATAATATATTCAAGTAGCTGAACCGTTACTGAAATACTCAAAATATTTCTGTTTAGACCAAGTGCTAATGGTATCAGATTCAGAGTACCAGAGTTACTGATTCACTGAAAAAGGTTGTACATGTTCATTTGCATAAAGCTTTACATATTCATTAAATGTCAACATGTTCAAAGAATCTTAGTTATACTTACTTTTCCTATAAATCCCATATGGTTTGTCTTCAGTGATTCCTGATTTTTCTTCACAAAGTCTTCAAGTGATATGGATGTCAGTTTTAACAATTTATTCCAAGCTAGAAAACTGAAGCAAGGTCTATGTTATATGTAGTTTCAATCATTGATTAAGTCTTAGTGTGAAAGAGGTATGGGGAAAAGATGGGGGAAAATGAACTAAGGATTTTGTGATAGTAATCTTCCTCCAAGAGAAAAGTTTGCCGTATGGTATCTTGTTACATTGGCATTGATTTTGCTTGTCAAAGGACAGAAAAAATTATGGGAAGAAGTCAGAAGCTTTAGAGTCATAGGGTGCAGATGAACATGCTGTCTGAATAGAAATGTACACACATTCATATTTAAGCACTCCTACATGCATAATCATTCAGTCTTCTATATCCAAATCCTTAGTATGCATGCTTCATTGATCATTTTTTAAGAAAAATCTTGTTCATAATTTTATTCATAAGCACACTCTTTGTGGGTGTGAATGAAAGGATTTGGAAAATTTCTGACAGCCCAAGTTTTCTCCCCGTCTCTGCTATGTTCTTTAGCTAAACCTATGATTTTCACATGGATTTATTTACTTGGATTTATTGAAGTAGTTATTGCAGTCTTCTTAAAGCTAAATATTTACAAGCAAGTAGAACACATTAACAAGCAATTATTAGACAATTTTCTAGATGATTCATCAGCTTATCTAGAGAGACCTACATATTCGATGCATAGAACAAGCATCCCATTGATTATGAATGGAAATTAGAAAGGTACATTTTCCAAAAGTGCTTGATCCCCAGGACAATAAAAGCTTAAATATCTTATTACAGTGGGGGCCTTTTAGTCACTTATAACAGGAGCACTGAAACACAACTTTTTTCAGAACATGCCTGCTTATGAATGTAATTGGAAAGATGAATAATGTGGAGACTGTCATAGGATTATATATTGTAGGGCATGATGTTGATATTCTAACCTCTTTCTAAAATGGGATATTAGCATATTTGCTGTAGCTTTTCTTTAATCCTGATTAAAATAAAGATAGGGCAATAGTAAGATAGCAAGAAGGAAAAAAGAGATGCTGTTTGTATAACAATGTGTCAGTGCTATATTATTAAATTATTAGTTTTATCAAAGAAAGTAGTTTTAATTTTTTCATTATACCTTTTTAGTTCATCTCTAGGTCATGCATCGTAATCTATAGCCCATCACTTCAGTGTGGGCAATCAGACCGGATTATAAAATTGACAGGAAAAGGAAGCTGGGTTTGTAAGGATGGAAGGGATTTGAAAAGACCCAAGGAACTATGCTGGAGTGAAATAGAGGGAGTGGGACAACTGGGTGGTACAATCTGATCAGGAATACTATGGACAGTAGGCAGAATTTAGGTAAATGAAGTTATAATGGTTCTGGATTAAGCATGAGCTTAAACATGAAAGAAAAAAAAATGTTTTCTTTCAAGAAATGGCAGGTATTACCACAAAAATTCATATATACCCATACATATATATGTACAGAAAAACACTCTATATGTATACATATATATAAAATAAGAATATGTAACATATATTAGAATATATGTCTCATAAAATACATTATTCAACTTTTTCATTTTAGAGATAAGCAAATCAAGGTTTAGGGAACTGAGGAAACCTGCTTACAATTATTAGTTAGTTAAATGTATATTTCTCAAAACTGATTTTTTCTTCATCTGTGCTACAGGGTTTTAGTGACTTTCAAAAAGCTAACTACAAGAGGAGAGAGTAGCTTTCTGATAATAGGGAGAAATCTGAAAAAATCAAGCAAATTTTACATAAATCTGGAATATGCTTCAACATATCATTTTGAACAAGATGGCCCCCCAAATCATCATCATCATCATCATCAC
Source organism: Glaucomys volans (assembly GCA_020662805.1). Classification (NCBI taxonomy): domain Eukaryota; kingdom Metazoa; phylum Chordata; class Mammalia; order Rodentia; family Sciuridae; genus Glaucomys; species Glaucomys volans. Next base: position 647,785 of record JAJEJO010050072.1, read on the forward strand.
TGAAAACTCCTTAGGGTGTTCATAGGATGGCTTGTTTCATACAAAGATATTTAAGGATATTATTCTAAAGATAAAAACCCTGAAATGATACAAACTAATTTTCTGTAACAGTAAATGAGAAAATGAGACTCACTCTGTCCTTGTGAGTGCCTATTCCAATTGCATGTGTTTAAGCACCTAGAAGTAGGGTAGGTACTTGTATCCACTGTTTCAACAATTTGAAATTTCAGAATGAATAAAGCCCAACTCAATGACAGGTCCTCCGAAATGAGAACACTCTATGCAAGGTTTGTGTTACATTTAATAGTGTTTTTCTCTGAGTTCAATACACATTTCTTTTACTAAGGAGATTTGCCTACATTTTGTTGACTAGGATAAAAAGGAGTCAAGCATATGATAAGGTTAAGATAATTGTGAATAAAGTAGACAACAATCAGAAAATATTCACTGATATATTTAACTGACCAAAGTGAAATAAAAAGTGAACTTCAGGGGATTATGTGCTAGAAAAAGAAAACAAGTTATGTAAGAAAACGATCACAGATTTTTTTTAGGTTAAAAATATCTGACCAAAAAACAAAGAAATATATGTATTACATGTAACAGAATTTTTTAATCTTTAGTGCAGTTAATGTTATAAGTGAAAGAAATTAAAGAAAAAGAAAAGCATACTTTAATTCACTAGGAGTGAACTCTAGTCTGGTTCTGATTCAGATGAACTTAAATTTGGACTGAAAAGATGATTTTTCGTTGCCAGGTTGCATTTCTCTCATTGTGAAATGCATTATACCATGGTCATACTATATGTTATGCTGAATGAAAACAAAGCCACTTTATTTAAAGTTTAAGACTAAGTAATTATGGGATATTTTTCCTTCTTTTTCTGTCCTATCTTTGACCAGAGTGGCAGAAAACAGCTGGTAAAGAATGCTTTATTGTTTAAGATAGATGTGGGAAACATTAGCTGTCTCAGTCAGCTCTCACTTTCTCTGAAACCCTTCCATTGTTGGCTGCCTGTGTTATATTGTGATATTTTCTGCAGAACATGGGGCATTTTCTATTTAAAAATTTCCTTCGAAAGATGAAAGTACTTGAGGGTGAGAATTTTGTGTCAGGTTTTTGTAACCCTCTCATACTCATCACACGGCTAAAGATCCCGCCAGTTGGTTCTTTTTGTACTGTCCCAAAATTAAAGCTCAGTGGCATGGCGATAATAATATATTAATATCTCCTCTTTTCTTTGCAGAGCATAATTGGGAAACAATTTTTAATGGATTATCTACCTTTAGGTACATTTGTAACAATCTAGAAATATTTCATTCTGTGAATTTTTAAAAATGTAAATAATAACCCTAATCTAGAAGCATAAACTAAATCTTGAATTATCTGGATTGGCACCAACAGAAAAGTTTTGCTAACTTCCCTCCAGAAACCAAATAAACTTTAGGTCACAGGAGATTATTTTTTAAAAAGTAGTAAACCAATGGTTGTTGAAAGAGGGTCCCAGATGATGTCATCACTCATTTTTTCATGGCAAAATGTGAAAACACATCTTCAGTTCCCTTCCTGGAACTAAATAATTAAATCTGTCAGAAAAAAAAAATCTGTATGTTAAGGTATAGTTGCAAGCATTTGCTTTACTTTCTCTGGCTACTTACAGGAGTTTAAAAAAAAGGCCAGGAAATATGTACCCTGGGAACCAAACTCAAACTGCAAACTCAGCTTCCAATTCCCTCAATGAGCCTAGGGTTTAGCTTGAGTGACAGTGGAATCCCCAGCCAGCCAATTAGACTGTGGCTGAATTGAAGGAAGGCTGAGAGAAGCAAGAAACAAAGTCAGGCTAGAATGTATGGGTGGGTGAGAACTGTTGGGGAGTGCACTGTGGCTGACAGAAGTGATTAGGTTTGATTTAAATTGAGTTTTCTAACACTGGTACAAGAGCAGGGAGCAGCTAGATTTACATGGAATGGATGGACTTTTCTGAACAGTAGCTGCCATAAAGACAGAGTCAGAAATGAGCATGATGTAAACCATTGTGAAGGGCTCATTAGCTACATTTCAATTTTATGACATTCTGTAAATGGCATCTCATATAGCTTTTGCCAGGGTTTCTTGCAGCCTGAAATCAGTGTTTCTGTGACTAGTAAATGCACCTTTTTAAAATCGGTCAGAAAGAAAGAGTTTATTTTTAAGGCCATTAATATTTCTCATAATTTGTGCAGTTTGTAATAACTAAATATAAGTACTAAAACAGGATATTTGTTATTTTTAGTAAATTAGACGTTGTTATGCTTTTCACCTCCTCCAGTTTATAAAATCAGAGATGGCTCATGTGAGGGAGCTCTGTCCTTGGTCAAATATAAAGAAAAATGCCTATAATATTTTTGTACTTCAAGTACTGAGCGGATAAATGTGTGGGCAGAGATTTGATTTTTGTTTGTTTATTAAGTAGTTCATATCACTGTCTTATTATCTTACAAAGTATCATTCTCCCCCGCAACCTCTGCTTTCTATATGCAGCCCTTTTTGGGTGGCCTGTGTGAAATGTGGTTTATCTTCTTTTTAACATTTTTTTGATAGGTCAACTCTTTTGACTTATATAATAAAGATGCAATTTCCCAGGAAATTATTATTTACATTTTGTTTTAGTGAACTCAGTGGCAATCTTCTATATCAATAGGAGTTGTGATAGTTAAATTGTAAAACATTGCATTCAACTATCATATTTTCTCTTTATACATAGAGATTGTAATTTAGTTTCTATATTTGAAAAAATGTTATTATTCAAAAAATGGTCTAAGGTGTCTTATTAGTAAGTTTTAAAATAATTTCCTTAAAATCAACAAGTGTTTCATGTAAGCAAGAAAGGAATGTTAACCCACTGTTGCTTTTTGTTTGAAGAAAAACCATAATGCAACCTGTGGAACACTTTGTACAGAAATTTAAACAATCAACAACTGCAAAAAGTAGAAGAAAGTCAAATAATACGGCATTGCTATGCTCTGAATGTCTGTGTCCCTCGAAAATTCATGTTGCAATTTAATCCTCAATGTGGTGCTATTAACATGGGACCTTTGGAGAAATTGTGAGGGATTCACCCATATACATGGAATAATGCCCTTAGTAAATAGATTTCATAGAGCTGTTTGGCCTTTTTCTGTCATTCGAGGATCCTTCAAGAAAATCCATACATGGAACAGGACCCGACCAGAGACCAAATCTTCTAACACGAGCTTGGCTTTCCCAGCCTCTAGAAATTGGAGGAATTAATTTCTATGTTTTATGAATTACTCAATCTAAGGTATTTTGTTATAGAATCAAAAAAGGATCAAAACAAGCATGTATCATTTTTAATTTTTGGTCAATTAGGCACTGCTGGTAGGGTTCTTCTAGTAAATGCCACAGTAACACTTGGATGCATATATAATATTAGGTGTGTATATATATTATACATGGATAGTTTAAGTTCTAACTTATGGAATAAAAAGCCTTACCCAGATTGGGAACTATCAGTTTTTAAGAAGATACATAATATTAATTACAGTTTTAAAATATACTTAACCTTCTTTTCTAGTCTTTCAATTTACTGACTTTAATCCATAATTTGTACATATTAACCAAAATTAGACACTATAAATCTTCATTTGGATGAATACTGCTCTTTATTCTGAAAGCACACATATGTGTTTTTTTTTCTTGTTTCAAGTTGCAATATCTTTTGTTTCAATTGGTATATGTTATTCTCTCATCTATGTTTAATGCATTGAAGTTAAGAACATAGACTTGGGAAGCCAACTTAGTTCAAATCCTAGCTCTGCAACTTAGTATTTTTGTATTTTGGGGTAAAATAATTAACATTATTTTGCTTCAGTTTATACTTGGTCTAAAATGAGAATAATATATGGATACTTATGGTTATAATGAAAATTGAAGGCATAACATAAATAAAATAATTATTATACTGCTGATACTATGTTAGCACTTAAATGCTAATTGTCATGAATTCAGGACTGAAATTTAAGTGCAGGATCTTCCATCAATCCGAAAATATATACATGAAGTTATAGAGAAAATAAAGTAACTAATATTGAAAGCAGGGTTAAGCATTAAGGTATTATGAGAATACCAGAGGAGTTATCACTAATTAAAGAAATGCAAATAACATCTCAATATGATTTCTGTATGACTATGAAATTCCATGCCTATTTAACTGGAAGAATTGATCATAGATGTTTAATCAAAAACTGACTTACTGCTCTTCATAGAATCTTTCTCCCTAATAGCCATACCTGAAAACAACTCCAATGACCATTAAGATATGAATGAATAAACACATTCTCATATATCTATAACACATAATACTACTTAACAGAAAGAAATCACTGATAACATGTAATAACATGGGTGTATTGTTTTATGGTTTAGAGACAAGGTTCCCCCAAAAGCTTATGTGTGAGACAAAGTAAGAAGGTTTAGAGGTGAAATGATTGGGTTATGAGAGCCTTAACCCAATAAGTATATTAATCCCCAGACAGGGATTAACTGAGTGTTAATTGCAGGGTTGTTGGGAGCTAAGGGGCACTAGGGGCTTTCCTTTGGGGTATACATTTGATGAGCTGAGCTTAGTCTGTCTGTCTCTCTCTCTCTCTCTCTCTCTCTCTCTCTCTCTCTCTCTCTCTTCTTCCTGGTCATTATGTGAGATGCTTTATTCCATCACAATCTTCCACCATTATGTTCAGCCTCACCTAGAGTCCTGAGGAATGGAGCCTGCTGTCTAGGCTATTTATGGACAAAGATCTCTGAAACTGTGAGCCCCCAAATAAGCTTTTCCTCTTCCAAAATTGTTCTTGTCAGATCTTTTAGACACAGTAGCAAAGAAGCTGACTAAAATAATCTGAAAATAGTTTGCTGAATGAAAACAGTTCCAGCACAAAATCCTATGTATTGTATGATTCTAGTTACATGAAATTCTACACATTACAAATCTAATTACAGTGATGAAAAGAATCACTGATTTCTTGGACTGAAACTAGAAATTAAACAATTCTTTGCATTAAAAGTCAATTGTTTTACAATTTTGAAATGCATAGTACACAGTATTGTTATCTAATCACCTGTGCAATAGCATTCAAGAACTTCTTGCTTCGATATAACTGTAGCTTACTACCCACTGATCAACTTTTCACCTTTCCTTTTCCTCCCCCCTCTGCACCTATTCTTCCCAGTCTCTGGTAATCATCATTCTACTCTCAACATGTAGGCGATCTACCACATCCCCAGCCTTTTTTAATTTTTAATTTTTATTTGGAGATAGGGTCTCTCTAATTTGTTTAGGGCCTCACTAAGTTGCTGAGTCTGGCTTTGAACTTGTGATCCTCCTGCCTTAGCCTCCCAAACCACTGGGATTACAGGTGTGCACCACTGCACCTGGCTGTGACCTAATTTTTTAGATTCCACATCTGAATGAGAACGTTATATATCTTTCTGTGCCTGGCTTATCCCACTTAATATAATGCCATTCTGTTCCATCTATTTTGCTGCAAATGATAGAACACCATTTTATATGGTTGAATAATATTCCATGGTATGTATGTGTGTGCACACACACACACACATACACACACACACATAATTTTCTTTACCCACTTATTCCTTGATGGGCAAATGTTGGCAGTAATATAAATTAGTACAGCCACTATGAAGAACAAGATGAAAGTTCCTGAAAGAACTAAAATAAATCTACCACGTGATCCAGCTACTTCTGGGTATGTATCAAGGGAAATGATATCAGAATGTCAAGGAGACACTGGCATGTCCATGTTTTTTGATGCACTATGCATAACAGTTAAGACTTGTACTCAACCTGAAATCTCACTTCTGATGTTTGAAGACACTTAGCTTGTGGTACTTTGTTATGGCAGCCCTAGGAAACTAACACAGCAAGTAACTAGAAGCAACCCATGTGACTAATAATCAATGGCAAGTTAAATACATTAAGAAACAGTATTTTAAGGAATTAACATATTTTAATAAATGAGACAGATCTATATAGGTTGATGTGAAAAAATATTCCAATATATCAAAAGAGCAAATTACAGAAAATTATACATTGTCTGTTTACAACTGTATAAAAGAAACTAATATGTGTGTGTGTCTATGTGCTTATCGGTAATGAAGCAATAGAAATATCAACAGCAACTTTTCTGTAAGTAACCAGAAAATGAGGAAATCACTACTTTTAGTTTTACAATCTTTGCTTTAATTTTTTTGACAAGAATTGTGTAGAGTTTTCATCATTGACTATTACAGATCTGTCCCTTTATTGTCAAAAGTTTTCAGTTGGTTGGTTTTCTTTGTGTAAAGGTGAAAATACTTATTCAAAGACCACCAAGATGTGGCTTCCTCAATCTCTCCATCTTTGGTTTTACCTTCTTCTTTATCTGTGCTTGATTCTTTTAGCAAAATGTTACCCTTTCCCACTGGATTGCAAGCTCCTTGTAAACAAGTACTCCATCAGTAATTGCTATGTGTTCTTCACCTTTAAAAAAGTGCCTGGAAAGACACTCAAACTTTTGTTACATGAACAACTAAATTAATTCTGTGCTCCAATGCTCCATACAATTTAATAGGTCAGGGCCTTCTTTCTAAATATACTACTGTCAATTTTCTCCACCTATCTCTTTCACATCATATGCAGCTCAGTTTAAACATCACTGCCACTTTCTAGGAAGGCTTCCCGACATTGTAATCTTAGCTAGGTCTGCCTGATTTTGTGTCCTAAGACTCCTTCTATTTATTCCACTCAATACTTAAAACAGAGGCAATCTTAGTATTATAACCATGACCACCCCCAGTCAATCCTTCCAGTTCATTCTATTACTTTTGTACCCACCATCACACCCCTCATATATTCACATTCCCTCTTACCCACCTTAGATTCTGAAGTCCTTCATTATAATAAATCCCTAACCATCATTAAATTAATTGCCCCTTACTCTACATTCTCCACATGATTTCTTTATTTCATGCACCTTTTATTTTCTAAAAGCCATTCTTCTTATCTTGAGCCCCACTTTCTCTGAGAATCATCAGTTAGTCCTTTCCTAAGAGAACATTCTGTTGATATACAGATATGCTCTGATGCTGCCCATGTTAAAAATCTCCTCACCCTACTAAGCCCTCATCTCCTCCAATATAATCCCATTTTTCACTTTATAGAAAAATTTACCAAAACAGATATCTATAGTCACTGTCTCAACTTCCTTACCTTTTATTGTTTCCCAAATCCATTCCATCAAATACTTTCTGCCTCTCTGCTTTACTGAAACTGCTGTTCTCAGGGTAAACAATAGCTTATTTGTTTCTCCTCCTCACTTAGGAACAATTCACCTAAACACTGTATTTCTTTTGTTTCTTTTTTAATTTATTGATTCTTTTTAATTATACATGACAGTACAACCCATTTTGATATAATTATACAGCAGGAAATATATCTTTTTTTTCACAATGTAGATTCACACAATTCATATAATCTTACATATACATAGGGGAATACTGTCTGTCTCAGTCTACTATCTTTCCTTCCCCCCCCCCCTACCCATTTTCCTCTACCCCATCCATCCCCCCCCCTTTTTTTTCTTCCCCCCCCCCTGTCCCCCCCCCCCCCCCCCGCTTATGTATCAGCATCAGAGAAAACATTCCGTCTTTGTTTTTTTGGGCTTGGCTTACTTCACTTAGCATGATATTCTCCAACTCCACCCATTTACCAGCCATAGTTTTATTCTTCTTTATGACTGAGTAATATTCCATTGTGTATATATACCACAGTTTCTTTATCCATTCTTAAATTGAAGGGCATCTAGGTTGGTTCCACAATCTAGCTATTGTGAATTGAGCAGCTATGAACATAGAGCTGATGGCATCACTGTAGTAATCTGATTTAAGTCCTTTGGGTATAAACCGAGTAGTGGGATAACTGGGTCAAATGGTGGGTCCATTCCAAGATTTTGAGGAATCTTCACACTGCTTTCCAGAGTGGCTGTGCCAATTTGCAACTCCACCAGCAATGTATGAGTGTGCCTTTTCCTCCACATCCACGCCAAAACTTATTATTGTTTGTATTCCTGATAATAGCCATTCTAACTGGAGTTAGATGAAATCTTTGGGTGGTTTTAATTTGCATTTCTCTAATTACTAGAGATGATGAGCACTTTTTCATATATTTGTTGATCACTTGTCTATCATCTTCTGTGAAGTGTCTGCCCAGTTCTTTAGCCCGTTTATTGATTGGGTTCTTTGCATTTTTGGTGTAAAGTTTTGAAGTTCTTTATAAATTTTGGAGATCAGTGCTCTGTTTGAAGTGTGTGTGGTAAACATTTTTTCCCACTCTGTAGACTCTCTTTTCACATTATTGAATGTGAAATGTGTTTCTTTTGATGAGAAAAAGCTTTTTAGTTTGAATCCATTGAATTTATTGATTCTTCCTTTTATTTCTTGTGCTCTGGAGGTCTCATTGAGAAAGTCCGGTCCTAAGCCAAAATGAAGAAGATTCGGGCCTACTATTTCTTCTATTTGGTGAAGAGTCTCTGGTGTAATTCCTATATCTTTGATCCATTTTGAGTTGAGTTTTGTACAGGGTGAGAGATAGGAATTTAATTTCATTTTATTGCATATGGATTTCCAGGTTTTCCAGCACCATTTGATGAAGAGGCTATCTTTTCTCCACTGTATGAGATAACGGTACTTATGTGGGTTTGTCTCTGGGTCTTCTATTCTGTACCATTTGTCTACATATCTATTTTGGTGCCAATACCATGCTGTTTTTGTAACTATTGCTGTATAGTAGAGTTTAAGGTCTGGTATTGTGATACCTCCTGCATGATTCCTCCTGCCCAGGATTGTTTTGGCTATGCTGGGTCTTTTGTTCTTCTATATGAATTTCATGATTTCTTTTTCTATTTCTATGAAGAATGTCATTGGAATTTTTATTGGAATTGCATTAAATTTGTATAGCACCATTGGAAGTATGGGCATTTTGATTATATTAATTCTGCCTTCCAAGAACACGGAAGATCTTTCCATCTTCTAAGGTCTTCCTCAATTTCTTTTTTAATGTTCTGTAGTTTTCATTGTAGAGGTTTTTCACTTCTTTTGTTAGATTGATTCCCAAGTATTTTATTTTATTTGAGGCTATTTTGAACCCGAGTTGTTTTCCTCCTTTCACTTTCAGATGATTCACTGCTTATGTAGATAAATGCATTTGATTTATGTGTGTTTATTTTATATCCTGCTATTGTGCTGGATTCATTAATTAGGTCTAAAAGTTTCCTCGTGGAGTTTTTTGGATCCTCTAAATATAGGATCATGTCATCAGCAAATAGTGACAGCTTGAGTTCGTATACCTTTAATTTCTGTGTTCTGTCTAATTGCTCTGGCTAGTATTTCCAACACAATGTTGAATAGAAGTGGTAACAGTGGGCATCCCTGTCTTGTTCCAGTTTTTAAAGAGAATGCTTTCAGTTGTTCTCTATTAAGAATGATGTTGGCAGTGGGCTTAGCATAAATAGCTTTCACAATGTTGAGATATGCTCCTCCCATCCCTATTTTTTCTAGTGCTTTGAGCATGAAGGGGTATTGTATTTTGTCAAATGCTTTCTCAGCATCTATTGAAATAATCATATAATTATTAACATTAACTCTACTGATGTGATGGATTTCATTTATTGATTTCTGGATTTTGAACCAACCTTGCATCCCTGGGATAAACCCCACTTGATCGGGGTGCACTATCTTCTTAATATGTTCTTGTAAGTGATTTGCCAGAATTTTGTTGAGGATTTTACCATCTATATTCATCAGGGATATAGGCCTAAAGTTTTCATTTCTAAATGTGTCTTTGTCTGGTTTTGGTATCAGAGTGATACTAGCTTCATAGAATGAATTTGGAAGGGTTCCCTCCTTTTCTATTTCATGAAATATTTTCAGGAGTATTGGTATAAGTTCTTCTTTGAAGGTCTTGTAGAACTCAGCTGAAAATCCATCTGGTCCTGGGCTTTTCTTGGTTGGTAGGCTTTTGATGGCCTCTTCTACTTCATTACTTGAAATTGATCTGTTTAAATTATGTATGTCCTCCTGGTTCAGTTTGGGAGGATCATATGTCTCTAGAAATTTGTCAATGTCTTCAAGATTTCCTATCTTATTGGAATATAGGTTTTCTTTTCTTCATTTTATATTTATTTATTTATTTATTTATTTAATTCACACAGTTCATATAATCTTACGTATACATAGGGTAATGCTGTCTCAGTCTACTATTTTTTCCTTCCCCCATTCCCTCCCATCACATTTTCCTCCACACCATCCATAATTCCTCCATTCTTTCCTATCCCCCCATAACCCCCACCCCTCACCCCCTGTTCTGTATCAGCATCCACTGATCAGAGACAAGATTCAGCCTTTGGTTTTTCGGGCTTGGCTTATTTCACTAGCATGATATTCTCCAACTCCACCCATTTACCAGCAAATGCCATAGTTTTATTTTTCTTTATGACTGAGTAATATTCCATTGTGTATATATACCACAGTTTCTTTATCCATTCTTCAATTGAAGGACATCTAGGTTGGTTCCACAATCTAGCTATTGTGAATTGAGCAGCTATTATCATAGAGGTGGCTGCATCCCTATACTTTGCTGATTTTAAGACCTTTGGGTATAAACTGAGGAGTGGGATAGCTGGGTCAAATGGTGGGTCCATTTCAAGTTTTTTGAGGAATCTCCATACTGCTTTCCAGAGTGGCTGTGCCAATTTGCAACTCCACCAGCAATGTACAAGTGTGCCTGTTTCTCCACATCCATGCCAACACTTGATATTGCTTGTATTCCTGATGATATCCATTCTGATTGGAGTTAGATGAAATCTTAGGGTAGTTTTAATTTGCATTTCTCTAATTACTAGAGATGATGAGCACTTTTTCATATATTTGTTAGTAGACTGTATATCATCTTCTGTGAAGTGTCTGCCCAATTCCTTAGCCTATTTATTGGTTGGGCTCTTTGCATTTTTGGTGTAAAATTTTGTAAGTTCTTTATAAATTTTGGAGATCAGTGCTCTGTCTGAAGTGTGTGTGGAAAATATTTTTTACCACTCTGTAGGCTCTCTTTTCACATTCTTGATTGCTTCTTTTGCTGAGAAAAAGCTTTTTAGTTTGAATCCGTCCCATTTATTGATTCTTCCTTTTATTTCTTGTGCTCTGGTGGTCATGTTGAGAAAGTCTGGTCCTAAGCCAATATGATGAAGATTCGGGCCTACTATTTCTTCTATTTGGCAAAGAGTCTCAGGTCTGATTCCTAGATCCTTGATCCATTTTGAGTCGAGTTTTGTACAGGGTGAGAGATAGGGGTTTAATTTCAGAGACAAACCCACGTAAGTACAGTTATTTCATACTAGACAAAGGTGCCAAAAACATACAGTGGAGAAAGGATAGCCTCTTCAACAAATGGTGCTGGCAAAACTGGAAATACATACGCAATGAAATGAAATTAAAGCCCTATCTCTCACCCTGTACAAAACTTGACTCAAAATGGAGTACAGGTTTTCAAGGTAGCTTCTAATTATGTTTTGTATTTCAATGGTGTCTGTTGTGATATTTCCTTTTACATCATGAATTTTGGTTATTTGAGTTTTCTCTCTCCTCTTTGTTAGTGTGGCTAAAGGTTTATCTATTTTGTTTACTTTTTCAAAGAACCAACTTTTTCTTTTTTCAATTTTCTGAATTGTTTCTTTTGTTTCAATTTCATTGGTTTCAGCTCTGATTTTAATTATTTCCTGACTTCTACTACTTTTGGTGTCATTTTGTTCTTTTTCTAGGACTTTGAGATGTAAAGTTAGGTCATTGAGTTGTTGACTTTTTATTCTTTTCTTGAATGCGCTCAGTGCAATAAATTTTCCTCTTAGTACTGCTTTCATAGTGTCCCAGAGATTTTGATATGTTGTATCATCATTCTCATTTACCTCTAAGATTATTTTTATCTCCTCCCTGATGTTTTCTGTTATCCATGCTTCACTTACTAGCATATTATTTAGCGTATCTCCAGGTGTTGGAGTAGTTTCTGTTTTTTCTTTTGTCATTGATTTCTAATTTCATTCCATTATGATTCAATAGAATGCAAGGTAGTATCTCTACTTTTTTGCATTTACTAAGGGCTGCTTTGTGGCATAACATGTGGTCTCTTTTAGAGAAGGAGCCATGGCTGCTGAGAAGAAAGTGTATTCCCTCATTGATGGATGGAATATTCTATATATGTCTGTTAAGTCTAAGTTATTCATTGTGTTATTGAGTTCTATAGTTTCTCTGTTTAGTTTTTGTTTGGTAGATCTGTCCAGTGGTGACAGTGGTGTGTTAAAGTCACCCAGAATTATTGTGTTGTGGTCTATTTGATTCCTGTAATTGAGAAGGATTTGTTTAGTGTACATGGATGGGCCATTGTTTGGGACTTAAATATTTATGATCATTATGTCTTCTTGATATATGGTTCCCTTAAGCAGTATGAAATGTCCTTCTTTTTCCCTTCTTACTAACTTTGGCTTGAAGTCCACTTTATCTGATATAAGGATGGAAGCCCCTGCTTTTTTACTGAGTCCATGTGCATGGCAGGTTTTTTCCCATCCTTTCACCTTCAGTCTGTGGATATTGTTTTCTATGAGATGAGTCTCTTGAAGGCAACATATTATTGGGTCTTTCTTTTTAATCCAGTCTGCCAGTCTATGTCTTTTGATTGATGAGTTTAGGCCATTTACATTTAGGGTTATTATTGAGATATGACTTGTATTCCCAGTCATTTTGGCTTAGAATTGGTTTTTAACTTGACTTGGTTTCTCCTTTAATTGGCTTTTCTTTTAGGATAGTTCCCCCCTTTGATGACTTACATTATTGTTGTTCATTTCTTCCTCATGGAATATCTTGCTGAGAATGTTCTCAAGTGCAGGCTTTCTATGTTAATTCCTTTAACTTTTGCTTATCATGGAAGGGTTTTATTTCATCTTCAAATCTGAAGGTTAGCTTTGCTGGATATAGGATTCTTGGTTGGCAGCCATGTTCTTTCAGAGCTTGAAATATATTGTTCCAGGCCCTTCCAACTTTTAGGGTCTGGACTGAGAAATTTGCTGATATCTGTATTGGTTTCCCCCTACATGTAATCTGTTTCTTTTCTCTCACAGCCTTTAAAATCCTATCTTTATTTTGTATATTAGGCATTTTCATTACAATATGTCTTGGTGTGGATCTGCTGTAATTTTGTGCATTTGGTGTTCTGTAAGCCTCCTGTAGTTGAATTTCCACTTCATTCTTCAGGCTTGGGAAATTTTCTGATATTATTTCATGAATAGGTTGTTCATTCCTTTGGGTTGGAACTCTGTACCTTCCTCAATCCTGATAATTCTTCAATTTGATCTTTTCATGATATCCCATAGTTCTTGAAGTTTCTGTTCATGATTTCTTACCATCTTCTCTGTTTGGGCAAATTTATTTTCAAGATTCAATATTTTGTCTTCATTGTCTGAGGTTCTGTCTTCTAAGTGATCTAGTCTGTTGGTGATGGTTTCCATTGAGTTTTTATTTGGTTTACTGTTTCTTTCATCTCAAGGATTTCTGCTTGGATCTTTTTCAGAATCTCTATCTCTTTGTTGAGGTGATCTTTTGTTTCCTGTAGTTGCTCTTTCAGCTACTTATTGGAATGGTCAATCATTGCCTGCATTTGCTCTCTTAATTCATCATTTGCTTCTCTGATCATTTTAATCATGTATATTCTGAACTCCTTTTCTGGCATTTCTTCTACCATGCTGACATTGGATTCTATTAATATAGAATCTTGATTTGTTTGGAACACTTTCCTCCCTTGTTTTTTCATGTTGTTCATGTATCTTCCCCTCTGGCAATGCAGATCTAGGGCATTATAGTTTCTGCCCTATAGGCTTATAGTGACCCTATAGTTGTCTGAAACCTCTTCTTTAAGGGGGGGATCAATATTAGCAACACCCAGTACAGACAATATGCAGCCATAAACCAAATAGCCCCTATGATGTCTATTGTTACAGTAGTCTTTTCGTTACAATATTGTTACAATATTGTCATAATAAACAAAGAGGATGAGTTCAATTATTATGTACAGTATAAACAGATTTGCAATGAGGACTGCAGTTTCTAATGGAGGACAAAGAGGATGGGGAGGGGTGTAGGATGTAACTCTTAACCGTGTAAGAAAAGAGTATGAAGAATTCTAGATCATAGGAAGAGTGAAAGTTTAGTCAAAAGAAGTTGGTTGCTAGCATGAGAAAAATGAGAAAAAGTCCTTGAGGAAACAGGTAAATAAAGGAAAGTAGAGAATAAGAAAAGTAAAGAAATAAAAATTTAAAAGCTTTCACAAAGGGAAAAAAAAATCTACACTTTAACCGTCATATACTATTCAAACCTCTCAGTCTTTAGTAGCCTGAGGCATTAGAGGTACCTGACAGTGAGCTTCAGTCTCCATCAGGGGTCTCAGGATGGGATTTGCCCCACCTAATGACAGTTTCCCCTTGGCAGATAATGCAAGATGGCTGCACTGGCTTCCAAACATGTTGGCAAATGGGGAGATGCAGCGCAGGGTGTGGGCACTGAAACTATGTGGGGTGTAGTCAGTCAGGTTGGGCCCCTGGAGGTGCAGTGCTGTTGGTCTGGCTGGCAGTCCTGCAGCTCCTGGCTTTCCCCCCCCCCCAAAATGGCAGTAGCCACAAGTAACCAAATCTGTGGGTACTGTGACGGTGAACTTCCAGGCCACAACAGGGAGATGGCCATCCACTGACAGTCTGCAGGCTGTGGAGGCTACTGGCGGATGATCGGCAGATGAACCTTGGTCGGTGGGTGATGGGTATGTGAAAGGCAGGCTATGGGCAGGCCAGAGGCAGGCAAACAAGCAAGTGAGGGTTGATAGGCAGTGGTCAGTGAGCAATTTCTTCTTTCATTTCTGAAACTCTTCTCACCTATGAGGCAACTTCTTTTTAAAATATTTTACTTGTTCTAATTAGTTGTATATGACAGTAGAATGCATTTATACATTTTGATAAATCATACATAAATGAAATACAATTTCTCATTTTTCTGATTGTACATATTGTACAATCACATCAGTCATGCAGTCATATATGTAAGTGAGATAATAATGTTTGTTTCACTCTACTATCCTTCCTATACCCATACCCCTTCCTCTCCCTTCACTCCCCTGTACCTAATATAAAGTAACTCTATTCTTCCCTTTTTCCCCCCACCTTATTTTGAATTAGCATCCACATAACCTCTGGCTAACCTTTAAATGTAGGGTTGATTGTTCTTTGGCATGGGTGCAAACCCTCTTCTCATCCCTATTTATGCTCTCCTCTTAGTCATGCAAATCAGTCCAAAGACTTCAAACACCATTTATTTCACCCTTACTTATTGCTTAGTAAAAGACTTGTATATAAAACTGCCTATTTAATATCTACTGATTTTAAGATTTTCTTTTTCATTTTCAATAACACTTAACTTTAACATGTTTTTGATTAGTGGAGCATACCCAAAGGCCCACCTGATACCTGCACAGTGTTCTTATTATTCAACCAGGGCACAGCTATCTACCCAATTGCTCCAGTGACAACATCTAGAAAATACGGTTCATGCTTTTTGTCCCCTCAAATTAAAAAGTTCTATTCTACCTCCAAATTTGGTTAATTTTGTGTATCTTCTTTTTTGTCTCAATATTCACTCATCTATAATCTGGAATAGTCTTCTGATTCTTTTCCTCTTCCTTCTAGTAAAAGACATTCACTACATCACACTCAAATCAATCGTGACAAATACAAATAACATTATATTCCAACACAGAAATGTAAGCCTTTGGGATTCCTCATTCCTTTTACAAATCTTTTCATTCTATGTTTACCTATTTTTCTTCCCCTAAAATAGGCTTGCTCTGTTTTTCCTAAAGGAAAATTGTGGTGAGTGATTTATTGGAAACAACTCATAGCTCATGACTTTATGTTTAGCAAGTTAAGCCATTCCTTCTCTCTGCTTGACTTCCAAATTCATATGGAAAAAACCCTTATTGACCCAATTTGGGTCAAGGCCTGACCCAGTAATTATCATCCTTCCTTTCCAGAAACAAAGTTTGTAAGGGACTTTTACTCTTTTTATTTCCTGTACTTACCTCCGTGCAGCATGATCTGGTATAAAGAGAAAATGTGTCAATCTGGAGATTTGAAAGAATGGTTGGTTCTCTTCCTATAAAGGTACTTTATCATTGTATATATTTTCACTGTTTCCAAAGACAGAATATTGCAAGTTGAAGCTATTTTTTTTTTTAGAAAATTATCATTCCACTGTTTATGGAGGCTGTCTCTTCAGCCTTGAAGAAAGCTGAGTGAAGAAAAGTAAAGTCTGCAATAGTCACTTAAAGAGATAATTGAATGAGGCTCTGTAACAAGAGAATTGACTTTCAATGTAACCACCAAACAGTAAGGATTCCTTGGCACCAGTAAAACAATGCAGCTAAGATAACTGTTCTGAAATCATATTTCACAGAATTACAAATTTCATTATTTTAAAGACACTGCACTTAAGAACCCAACTAGTCACAGCGCAGGCAGCCATAGGGGCCACATATCTCTTAGTAAACACTGAACCAATTAGCCATTCTGAGCTCCCACTCTAAGTCACACTGGTCTCAGGGATGTAATGTCCTCTCTAGTCCCAGTTATAGTGGGTACTCCTACTGTTCAAAGTTGTTTCAAAGTGGTTATTTTTTTCCCTGGTGATAGTGATGTTGGATTTCTAAGAAACATAATCACAAAGTGACCTAACATTTGAAACGTAGGAGAAATATAATAGACTTTGCCTTAATTACCAACCAAATTTTCTTTTCACCATTTGGCTCCTGAATTCCCTATAGGTATGATTCTTATCTCAAGCCATGTTAGAAGATAGCCCATAGAGGTGCAAGCTTTATTATTCTGAGTCAAAGAAGATTTAAGACAATAATTCTCAAAGTTATATTCCTTCAACTCTGATTACTTGGTGGTAGGTTTTGATACTTCCTTATCTCAGTAATATCTTTCAACTGAGGAGATCAAAATAACCAGGGAGAAATAAAATCTTCACTTTAGATTCTGCCTTTGAATCTAAACTGTTTACTGCACATGAACAAATTAAGCCTTCTGTTTACTCTCACTTTTAGAGAGATGATGGTCTCCTTCCCGTGGTTGTTTGTAATGGGTTTTCTGGAAAGATATGAAAGAATCGCTGTTACCAAAATTCCCTCATCTAAAATAATATACCTGGGAGGTGAGAAGCGAATTGGTTATCAATTTTTGAATGATAGAAAAGTGCCAAAATTACTTTTTTCAGATGTTTCAGAGATTTTTTTCATAGTAGGAAATTCTTTAGAATACTCAAGCTAAATGTTTAATGGTCCATAGGTTATAAATAAAATGTTCTGTGTGTCAAAGTGACCTATATTTTGTAAGGCTCTCCCTTCCTGGGATACCAATGGTTCTAATCCTTCTACAATTTTGTAATACAAAGCAGAACTCTTTTGATTGATATTTTATAATTCCAGGAACTGGGTAGTATAGAAAATGTTTTCATGTTGTTTAAGGGTTAATCTTAGTAGCACTTTGCCAAAAGGCTTGTTAAAATTGTCCTAGTAGCTTCCTCCACTCATCTACATTCACCACAACTGCACATTTTTCTATCTACCTTTTAGTTTCAACCTGATTCTGATTCCTATGCCTATAGCTCTTCATCTAGTAGTTCATATAAAACGTGTGCACTTTTAAAACACACAGATATCTGGGCGAAAACATAGCCTGGGAATTCTGATTGCATAGCCCTTGGATACATATGTATATACAACAAAATAAAAAGTAAAACTTTCCAAGGATAATTCTGATAGGCAGCTGCAGGCCCAATCTAACAAAACAGGAGGAATTTAGGAGACTCCAGCCCACTAATTCATCCTTTCTTCTAATAAGTTCTAAAGGAGAAGATCCCCATATCACATGCCAAAGTGAGGTTCCCCAATTGTAAGTTTCTGACTTGTTGGTTTCTCTAAAAAATAAGAGTTGTTTTCTTTTAAATTCACTCCAATTGTGTGAAATTCTGCCCTTGAACAGAAGACCAATACTTGGATTCCTGCTATCTAAGATTTTTTTATCTCCGAATCTTTCAAGCCTGATTTCTCAATTTTGAATGTTATTTCTTCCACTGGCATCACAACTAAGAAATAAATACAGTTTTACTTTACATCCTACAATAAAGAGTTCTTCTCTGGAGTACCATCCCTGTGTTTTGGTTACTCATACCCATCCAAGTTTGGATTTCTCACATAAGGTGTTAGTTGAACACACCTGTCCAAATGCAAATGTCTTATTTGAGTTGGTGACCCTTATTAATTTTCAGTATCTCATTAATGTTAATGAGACCATAATCAGCAAGGCCTAGAGCTATTTTATCATTTTCCTAACGCAGACTATGGAGGAAGACTTGATGTGCAAATAGAACTCAGAGGAGTCACTGAGATTTGGCTTCAGGATTAGGCAAAAGGGGTTAATGACAACTAAAATATGGGATAGTCTGAAAGAGTGACCTCAAAACTTGGCAAGCAGCAAAAGTGGCTATTAGGACCAGAAGTTATTTGTGACTAGTGATGGTGTGATTCCTAGGGCCCTTAGAAAGCACTATCCAAATGCTGGTACCCAGTCTGGTTTCAGGTTTCCAGCATATCACACCTGCTAAGTCTACAACTCCCTGATTTGGGGGAAGCATGGGTTTCCAAGTTACAAAGCAGTGGTTTTTAAACTTTGTTGCTAGGGTACCCTATACAAATGTAGATTCATAGGATCTACTCACAAACTATTCTGATTCAACAGGTCTCTGGTAAGACTAAGAAGTCATAGTTTTGGAGTAAGAAGCCTCCAAATACAGGTTGTAAAGGATCATGCATTGAGGAACTCCGACCACATAAGATCATAATAGGTCTTGAAATCTGAAGCATCATATAGGTAGCAAATTCTCCTATATGTTGGAAAAGCGGAAATAAATCTTGGAAACAAGACAGGGCCTGACAACAACTATAGGAAATTTGCTACAAGTAATTATGTAAGCTCTAAATTTAGCAATTTAACACATATTTCATATGATTTTCAAAGTAACTTTGTGTTCTCCTCAAATCAATTGTTTCATAGATCCCAATTTGATTACTTTTAGTTTAATATATTTAGAGTTGAAGTCTCTGCACCTAAATTGAATGGCCTCAACTGACTATCCTGTCACCAATTCTTAAGTGGAGCCTACCCTTATTGAATCTATTTGACTCCAGAAACAAGCCAGTGGTTGAGACAAGAATATCCCTGCTTTGGTGGTTGCCAGGTATAGTCAGTGATCTTCAGGCCTTCTGCTATCCCAAGACAGAATATTAAGTAGTGCAAGGAAGTATGTTACTGTGGTGATACCATAATGTTCTTTTATATTGAGGGGAATCCTTGAATGCTGGCACAAGAAAAAGTCTAAATAAAATATTTTAAAAGGCAGTGAGCCCATGTTTCTTAGCTCATCTCAAATGATGAATATGTATGGTGACTCTAGCAATCTCCCAACTTCCAGCATAATTGCTTCTGTGAGCAACAACTGAGGTATCTGTGCATTTCATTCACATTGATCCTTTGTGCTGCTTGTTTGCAGGGTAAATAATAACTGATATGAAGGCACCTTTAAATCTAAATCTTCATTCATACCAACCTATCATCATAGACTAAAAATTGTGGTCTAGCCTAACTCAACAAACATTGCAAACTTGGACTGTCAAATATTAGATAATATAATGATCCCACATGCATAATCAATATAATATTCCCTTGGCCACAGTGGTTCTCAGTCTCGAATGCATATAAGAATCACCTATGGAGGGGACAATTACTTCATTATTGTGGCTTAAAATGCCTTTTAGAGAGAAACAAGGAAATATAGCTCCTGGAGATGGTTCTTTTAAAAATACCTTGGATTGACTACCTTGCTTTGCTATTAGTGATGTTTTCATTTTCAAGAATGTTTTTCATCATGCTATTGCCATTTGTGACTCTTGTGGTGGCTCTCAATTGACTCTCAAGCTGAATTCAATTTCCCAACCTAGGGTAGGAAGGTTCTCAATTTCTTCATTCACCTTTCCTAAAAGTTCCTATTTTTCACTCTGCCATGGTCACAATGCTCTGTTTTCCCAAACTTAATTATTTTGGAGAGTTTCTGTCTTAGGCTTGCATTCAAGTTTTCATATTTGCTATTATTTCTCTTTAAAAAAAACTTCCCCAGTTGCTTTTGCTATGCCAACAAACACTTTCTTCACATTTTTTTTTCAAAAAGAGAAATTACCATTAAAATGCTTTTACAAATGTCTTTCACTAATCAATATAATATTCCCTTGGCCACAGTGGTTCTCAGTCTCGAATGCATATAAGAATCGCCTATGGATCACTAAGACCATATCCCATACCAATTACATCATACTCTTTGGGGTTGTGATCCAGGAAACAGTACTTGTTCAACCTCCTCTCTCAGGGTATTCTAATATACTGCAAAGTTCAATGACAATGGCTTCAAATAATTTTTTATCAAATCTTAATATGCATAAATATTAAAGATGCAGATCCTTGGGCAAGCACCCTAGGTCCATGATGTTCATTTTGTTGCCCTTGCTAGCTCCAGTTTTCTAAAAAGCACAAGCATTTAAAATATCATTTAAGGTTTTAATTTTCTTAACAAGATAAATTAGCCCTTCTTTTATCTTTTAGCTTTATGTTTAGTCGCACAGGTAAGCTGAGATTCTTATCTAATATGGTGACTTTTAGAAGTGGCCAGGTTAGAGCTGATGACATACTGCTTCTGTATTGTAGTATCTCTATGGTGAAAACAGTTCCACATTTGGGTCTAGGCAAATGCAACATCTCTGATATATTTCATAAATGTTTTCTGGCTAGAATGTAGGGTCAAATATAGAGATGTAGAGCCATTGCTTTGGCAGTACCTCCAAACAGCATTAAACTAATGGTTCATTAATTCATTGATGATTCATGGCTCTCAGTTACCTTTGTGAAAATCTGTATGAACAAAAGTACAAACATCTGGTGAAGTGAAACCCATCAACACAAGAGTAAAGGCAATGTTTTATCAGATGTTTCAACTTTATGGAGTATGCCGATAACAGTGGATGAACACATGCTATAGCAGGCCCACCCACAGATTTTAAGTGTTCACTGCATCACTTCACTGCACCACCCAAACAGCTCTGCCAACATAAATATGCCAGTGCTTCACTTTCAGTGCTCAGTGACGACTCTAGATGTCTGCCCTAATAGAAGTAGGAAATGCTGGCACCCAGAGGACAACTAGAAGAAACTGACATGTCTCTAGATATCTGGACGAGTAATAGTAGCAACTGGAAATAGTTTCCAATCATATGCCCATTGCCTCTGGATATGATGGTACATAGCAACCATAGGCACTTATGTCAACACATAAGTTAACACCTGCAGTCTCCTAGAATATAATAGATTGTTGCTGGTAAGTGGAGGTCCTTTGTAAGTACATTGGACTAAGAGACATGAATATCTAGATTTTTTACTTTTAATATGATGCTATTTGTACTCATGATGCTATTTGAATTCAGGGAATTCTGGTAATAAATTAGAAAATGTGAAATTACTCGACATATTTATACTAAGCATTCATTAAATACTATATGCTTGTTAATATGCAGCAAATTGTGAGTAAACTCAAATACACTATTAAAGATCAACTTAAGAAAACAAATTATTAATATATTCAACTTTTAACCCTCTTCAGTTATTAAAGATATTTTATATACTCACACTTCCAATATTATATTATTCATATTACCTAAATTCCAGGAAAGCTCTGACCAGAATATAACCATGTAACTATATAATGTTTACATATATTAAATCAAGTTTTGTTTTGTTTTGATGTTTGATTGTGTGATGATATCCATGGAACATGGAACCCAGGGTCTCATACATGCTGGGCAAGCACTCCACCACTGAGTTATATCTCAGTCCTTTAAATCAACTTTGAATTTTTCTCTAGTATTTGTATCTCTTATTTTCTATTAACCAATGAAATAAGATATATTTTATTGCCATGTGTTATGCTGCTTTTTGAAGTTTGGTATTTTTCCACGTAAATAGCTAATGCCGAATAACAAATGCCAACTAATAAGACTGTCCTTAACAATAAGTGAAATTGTCCCATTTTCTTCTAGTTTTTAAAGTAAAATCACAGATTTTATTATACTGTTAAATAATAAACAGTATAATATTTTCATATACTGTTTTTTAGAAATTTATTGCGATAAGACACTTAATATGAGATCTACTTTGGCATCCAAAAGATTTTTAACTGAACAATACAGTACTTTTTTTCTATAGGCACAATGTTGTATAGCAGATCTCTGGAACTTATGTTGCATAATTTAATTTTATATCCATTGATTAAAAATTCCCCATAGCCCCCTTTCTCAAACTCCCAAACAAACAAAATTTATTACCTGCTTCCATAGACTATTTTTGATACTCTGTAAGAGAATCATGCAGTATTTGCTTTTCTGTCACTATTTTATTTCACTTAATATAATGCCCTCAAGGATCATCCATGTTGTTTCATATGGAAGGTTGTCCTTCTTTATATTGTGGATAATATTCCATCGTATGTATGTGCCATATTTTTTGATCTATTCATCCCCTGATGAACATTTGGGTTGTTCACATTTTGACTATTGCTAATAGCCCTGCAATAAATATGGAAGTTCTAATATCTCTTTGAGATCCCAATTTTAATTTTCTGTATAAATACCTGGAAATGAGGTTGCTGATTCTATATGTTAGTTCTATTTTTAATTTTTGGAGGAAACTTCATATTGTTTTCCATAGCTGCTATACTATGTTACATTCCTACCAGAAGTGAATCTACATGAAATTGAGGAAAGAATGGATCTTCTAATGAAAAATTGGAGTATTCTTACTAGAGTAAAGGGGAAATGGATATTGGTAAGGCAAATAGCAACTCTTACCACTTTCAACATATATTTCCATATTTGATGGCTAATTTAAATTCTTCTGATACTTTACTTCCATATATTATTGTCAGTACCCTTCATTACAGTGCAAGTACACATTAACTCATGTCATATATCACTTCTTTTGCTAATTAGAACAAACTACAGGTAATCTTTAGAGCACTTTGTATATAACAGACTGAAAAAAGAGTTACCATCAGGCCTGATGCAGACCTGATGTCTCCTTGTAAACAATAAAGATAAATAGGAACTGTTAGATCATCCTATTTTGTTATGTGAAACTATGCTAGTGATGATGTTACTTTGCCTTGGCATGCAATACTGGCCTGTGTGACTAGGACAGTACAAAAGATTGTGACTTCTATATATCAAAGTATTCCATAGGCACCTTGGTGCTCATACCCTGGAAGGATGACAGAGTAAGAGAATCTGTGTACTTGGACAGATACTGGACTCTCCAATGAGAAGCTGATGATCTATGTATTTTATCTCCTGCCTTTAATTGTTCTGTAAGACTTTGTAATATAGCACCAGATTGGAATGTGTTTCTGTGTTAAGAGTATTGTTGGGCTGGGGATGTAGCTCAGTTGGTAGAGTGCCGGCCTTGCAAGCACAAGGCCCTGGGTTCAATCTCCAGCACCACACACACACAAAAAAAAAGTATTGTTGCCATCTCAAACTCATATTTACAATTGTGTCATAGCACATACACTCTCCCTGAACCTCACATGACATATTATTTATTCATTATGGAGAAGTCTATTAATTTGGTGTTACTTAAAGATGAACAGACTGAGAACTGAAAGGTAGCATGATTATGCAGGCAAATGTAGACAAACCAAGATCAAATCCAGTCAGACTTACCCAAGACTCTACTTTCAGCCAATATGCTATGTTAGTATATATGTTCCAGATCACTTTTAGGGTAATGGCTTCAATATTATTGCAAAGGTTTTTTAAATTTTGCATTCACATCTGAAAAAAAGTTGTAGTCTGGTTCTTGTGTCTTAAATTTTACTAACTGACTCACAGGGGAAGTGTTAAAAGGTGTTTTTAAATGTAGCTTTTTGATGACAGCATATAGCCTATTTGCCCTACAATCTGGTGATGCAAATTTGTTTATATCATATTTTGGAAAGCTGCTGTATTTCTCCTTCCTATAGCACTAACAGGTCTGTTTGTTTCTCTTTAACATCTTTCTTATGCTTTTTTTTTCTCTTCACAGAGATTTCCACCCACATAGGATTAATTCAAATCCTTTGTTAGGCACTTTTCTTACGGCCTATGAAAACCCTGTGTTCTTCTTCCTAATTGGAAACCATCCATCTGGAAGTTTTGAAGCTTGAATATTTTAATGGTGAATGCTCCTGCTTAAAGTGTGTCTTTGCTGATATAGGTGATTGTTTATTTCAGGCACACACAATTTGGAGGTGGAAGTAACAGTCAAGCTATTAAAATGGTACCTTTAATGGTACCTAATATTTAAATTGTTTTTAATAAATTTTAAGTTTATATTGTAATTACAATGTTATAATTTTAAGTTTTATAAAGATGAACTCATCTTTAAATCAGAGTTACCAAATGTCAGGTGTCTGAATGGAAAGTATAGGAGTAAAGTAAAAATACATGGTGTATTCAACTTAAGTTTATGGAAAATAAACCACACCCTCATTAATTGATTTAGAATATTTTGGCAGAGTTAATATGAATTAGATTCCAGATAAGTCTGTCAATTTTAAAGCTAAATGATATATTCATGGTCATATGTTGTTCACTGAAAGTCCTAGGTTGTATTAAAGTTGCCTCAACTAAAACCAAAAGATTCACTATATTGAATTTATCCTTTCTGTCAGTATGATTCATTAGAAAAACACTCATGGCTCATGTTTGCAAGCTAGAAAATCCACATGCTAAGTGGTTTGGGATTTGGGGATTTTTGTTTGTATTTGTTCACAAATATTTATTGAGTAGTTACAGGTGCTCAATCATAGGAAAGGAATGAATGGCAGAGAAGAGGGAAAAACAGGTCCAAGAAAGGGAGCAAGTGGGAAATAGCCAGCACTACTGTGCATTAGGATGGGCACTGCAAAATGTGAATTCATAAAAACACAGAAAAATGAAGAAACACACCTATTTCCAGATGCAAGAGAAACACAATGGTTGGTCTTTCATAAGTAATTGGCAAGATATACCCTGTATCCATTCTGCTCATGGGTGCTTGTCTTTAGTAGTCCAAAGAATGCTAAGCCACAATAATGTTGTGTCAAGATATACTCTAGTTAGAATATGAACTCATGAAGCAATTCCATGCTTGAAATATTAATTATAAATTTTAGATTATCATGATGCTTAGATCTTTATTTGGAATTCAATGAAAACATTTATAAAGAGTGCTTTTGCTTTTTACTCATAAAACTTTTATTGAAGAATTTTTAGTTCTGGGGAATTATTTCTTCTCTTATAAGCTGCTTCTGCAACCTAGAATTGATCCAAGGGACATACTTTGCTGATTACTGCATTATTTTCTGAGGTAGTGTTAGATTCAAAAATGCTTCCCAAGGTTTTTCTTTTTTCTATTATTATTTCACATTCAATTACATTGCATTCAGAATACAGTTCTTGATAGTTGATATTCAGAATCCAATTTTTGTATATAAGAATTCTCACTCCCAAAAGGATAGGGAAAATGTTTGTGTAGATACATCTTTTTAGTGTCATACATCTGCACTAAGTACTGTAAAATATACGTACTGTAGAGTTACCCTGCCTGGGTTCAAATTCCAGCACTGATTCTACTTGTGTGTGACATTAGGAGATTTATATATTGACATTTTTTTAATCTATAAAACAGAAGAATAACATCTACCTCATCAGATATTTTTGTGTAGTCAATAAATGTGAATAATATAGAACAATGTAGTATTCTAGTTCTAAATTTTTCCAAGTCAATCCTTAAAATTCAATTCAAGGCAATGGAGCAGGTCTGTAATACCAGTAATTTTGCATAACTTTGCAGGGCTGAGGCAGGAGAATCACAAGTTTGAGGCCAACTTTAGTAACTTAGTGATATCCTCTGTCAAAAAATAAAAAGGGCTGGGGATATAGCTCAATGGTAAAGTGCCTTGGGTTCAATCCCCAGTAATACCCCTGTAAAACTCAGTGTGTCAAATAAGAAAATATTTATTTCTCACTAGATTACATCTCCCTATGTGTCATGGCAGTTAGATCACATTGCTTTGCTTCTTTTGTTTTTAAAGTAAGATAATTTGCTTGATTTTGAATTGGAATAACTTAAATGCATAATATTCATATTCCCAAATATTCAAGTATTTGTTTACATTCAGTATATTTTATTAATTTATTTATTCTTTAATTTGAAAGATTGTGTTGTGAGATCTGCTAAATCTGTGGGGTATAAAAAGTGCAAAATATCCAACATCTTACTATCTAGTAAGGGAGATAAGAAAATTAGGCAAATAAGCAATGAAAATTATTTTGCAAATGGCAAACAGTAAAGCTATGATTCATGTATTAGCAATATCATTTGTTAAATATTAATTCATTCAAAATTTAGAAAACCTTATTTCTTCATGACAGACTAGAGATTTCATAATTCATTAGGGACATGAACATTTCATTTTCATCTTGGGGGACTGAAATCAATTTTATATGAGGGTTGAATTTTAAAGTCAGTGTACAGGTTATCATTTGAATTTAAAATTACTTTTGATAATTCTTAGGATTGTGGGTGGATTTTCTCCAGATATCCCAACTCACAGCTTTACTTTGAGTTTTAGAAGTGCTTTCTTCAGTTCAACAGATTAAACAGTTAGCTTATATTTAAAGATCATACTGTGTGGAAATGTGTATTATTAAATATTAGAATTGCTCTCATAACAGCAAGAAGCTTATGTAAATATAAGAATTCAGAGATGAGGTGGATTAAAGGAAGAACATATTTATACTTCCCATTTCACCCTAATTTTGTGATTCATTTAGCAGAATGGAGTAAATTACAGAATCATCATCACTATCTTAATTATTTTCTTTCTCATTGCTCCATTCCTCCCAGTTGTCCTGAGTGCATATATTTGAGTATGAATCAAAGTTAACTGTATGTTTGTTGTACTCCAATAGAAGGAACAAGTATACATAGCATGGAAGAGATGCATAGTATGCTGAGAAGTTCAGCCCAATTGTACAGCTCCAACTTCATAAACTTATTACTTTGCCTTATATACCTGGGCCATTATTGTTAGACAATGTGTATTAAATGGAATGGTGAATTCTGAAATGTAAGTCACTTCTTTCCTTTCATCACAGTACCCCTAAATTTCAGTTCAAATCTAGAAGAGATACTAAATCTAGGGATAAGGCCAGAGATAGCAGGCCTAGCCTAGTTACACTTCATGAAAGGGGATCCTCTCTCCCTCACATGAAAATTTATCTCTAGCTTTGTCTATTTGGGCATTTCTTGGAACTATCCAAAGGACAGATAGTGAATGAAACCATTCTTATCCAGCTATATACTTGCTCATCTCATGTATATGAGGTTTATTTGCCCAAATTATTTTAGTAATTTAAATTTCTTTTTAAAAATCTCAATAAAGAATGTATTGTGGTGATCCTTCAGCACATTAGCTGAGTTATGTGGGGAATATACAGAAGAAATGGTTGCATAATATAATCACAATTGACAGGGGGAAAGTACAACTATATTCATTGTTATCACAAATGTGATCTGAAAGTTAACGATAAGTTTGTAAACTTAAGTGGTGGGTATATAGTATTCCGTGTACAGTGCTTTCAACTTTTCTGTCTATAAAGATCCTAATAAAATACTGAGAGCTAGGGATATAGCACAGTAGTGAAGTGTTTGCTTAGCATATGTGAGGCCCTAGATTTGATTCTTGGTACCTCAAACAAAAAAGGTAAAATACTGAGAAGAAAATAAATTCCTCTTTTGAACAGTTTTATTCATGTATTTAATACCATAGTTATTGTTGATCATCTAGTATATGCATTTGGATAATGCTATGAACAAACAAATTAAACATGGTATCTGCTTTTTCAAAAATCATGTCAAATTTTATTTATCATTCAAAAATTTTCTTTATTGACACATAATATTTGTACATCTTTATGTGATATATGATGGTAATTTGATACATGTACACAATGTGTATTAATAAAATAAGGATTGTAAGCATTTTTTTTTTTGGAACCAGGGATTGAACTCAGGGACACTTGGCCACTGAGCCACATCCCCAGCCCTATTTTGTATTTTATTTAGAGACAGGCTCTCACAGAGTTGCTTGGCACCTCACTTTTGATGGGCTGGCTTTGAACTAGTGATCCTCCT
>JAJEJO010050072.1:676395-832485 GCA_020662805.1 Glaucomys volans
TTGAACTCAGGGACACTTGGCCACTGAGCCACATCCCCAGCCCTATTTTGTATTTTATTTAGAGACAGGCTCTCACTGAGTTGCTTATGGCCTCGCTAAGTTGCTGAGGCTGGCTTTGAACTCGTGATCCTCCTGACTCAGCCTCCCAAGTCGTTTGGATTACAGGCGTGTACCACCACCCCAGGCCGATTGTAAGCATTTCTATCTTTTTAGCATTAATAATTTTTATGTGCTGGGAATTTTATACTCTTCTAGTCATTTTGAAATATAGATTGTTAATCAGAACTAATTTCTCCTCTTTAACTGTGTGTTGGTGCTCCTTATTGAACTTCTTTCCATTCTCTTTTCCCCAAACCTGCATTTCCCAGTTTCTAGTGACCATTCTATTGTTCCACAAGACTGTCTTAGTCTCCACAAATGAATGAGAACACATATTTGTACTTCTGAATGTGGTTTATTTTGCTTAACATAATGATCACCAGTTCCATCTGTTGCTACAAATGATAGGATTTCATTCTTTTTGTGGTGTACATATACCATGGAATTAATTCATTAAATGGAATGCTTCTAGGTTAGTTCTATACTTTAACTCTTGTGAATACTGCCATAATAAGTGTAGGAATTTGGCTTGGGATGTGGTTCAGTGGTAGAAAGGGCTATACCTAGTCAGCATGAGGCTCAAGCACCACAAAATAAATAAATAAATGAATAAGGGAGTCTAAGTATCTCCTTGGTATATGATTATTCCACTTTGGGCATACACCCAGTAGTACTGGGTTATATAGTAGTTCCACTTTTAGTTTAGTTAATTTTCAAATTTTTATTTATTTTTAGAAACCTCCATACTATTTTTCTATAATGGCTGTACTAAGTTACATTTCCACAAACAGTATTTGTACTGTTGAGTTCCCCTTTATCTGTATCCTTGTAAGCATGTTTCTTTATATTTTCCCTATGATCATGGCTATTCTAAGTGGGGGGAGATGACATTGCATTATTGCTTTAATTTTCATTTCCATGATGATAAGTGATGCTGAGCATTTTTTTCATATACTTTTTTATCATTGATATGTTCTTGAGACGTGTGTTTAGTTCTTCAGCCCAATTTTTTTTTTTTTTTTTGGTACTGGGGATTGAACCCAGGGACACTTGACCACTGAGAGACATTCCCAGCCCTATTTTGTATTTTATTTAGAGACAGGGTCTCACTGAGTTGCTTAGGGCCTCACTAAGTTGCTGAGGCTGGCTTTGAACTTGCGATCCTCCTGCCTCAGCCTCCCAGGTGCTGGGATTACAGGCATGCGCCACCACGCCCAGCTCTCAGCCCAGTTTTTTATTGCATTTTTTTGGTGTTACACTTTTTGAGTTCCTTAAATATTCTGTATGTTAATTCCTTGTCAGATGAATAATTTGCAAATGTTTTCTCTCATTTTGTAGATTATCCCTTAATTTTCTATTGACTTTTCTTTTGCTGTGAAGAAGCTACTCAGTTTGGAATAACTCCACTTGTCTATTTTTACTTGTGCTGACTTTGAGGTTTTATCTTAAAAAAAAATTGCCATGCCATTTCCCCTGCTTTTTTGTAGCAATTTCATAGTTTCAGATTTTAAATTTAGGTACTTGACACATTCTGCATTTATTTTTGTGTACAGTGAAACTATCTAGTCTCATTGTCTTCATATGTTCTATGTACTGATGAGAAGAATGCATATTTTGTTGCTATTTGTGGAATGTTCTAGAAGTGTCTGTCAGATTGTTTTGCTACATAATACGGTTCAACTCTGATTTTTTAAAATTTCATGTCTGGATGATCTGTCCACTGAGGAAAATGGGATGTTCAAAGTCCCCATCTCTCATTGTATTAGTCTATCTCTCCCTTTAGATCTTATAACATGTGCTTTATATGTCTGTTTGGTTTACTATTGGGTGCATATACACTTACAATTGTTATATTATATTGCTGTTTATTCTTTTATAAATACAGAATGACCTTGTATTTTTTATTATACTTTTTGATTTCAAGTCTGCTGTATCTGAGTATAAGCTACTTCTGATGCATTTGATTTCATTTGGCATGACATGGCTCTGGAATACTTCAGTGTAAGTCTGCCTTTACCAGTAAAGTGAGTTTCCATCAGGCAGTATATACTTTGGTTTTATTTATTATCCATCTGGATATATCTATGTCTATGTCTTTTGCTTGCTGAACTTAGTCCATTTACATTTAAGGTTATTATTTATAGGTATGAATATTCTGTCATTTTGTTTATATTTTTCTGCTTATTCCATAGTTTTTGTACATTTATACTTCTGATTTACTTCAGTTATTGGTAAGACAATCATCTTGAACAGAGTGCTAATGGATTATTCCATTTGTTTAAAGGGTAATTGCATGTTACTGATTTCTAACCTGCGGGTCCCTTTTCCAGTGATTTTAATCTTAGATCATTTGAGAAGTAAACAGAGTAGTTCATCTTATTATCAGTCTATGTTATAAGAAGAAATAAAAGCAATTCAAGGAGTATTTGTTGAGCACTATCATTGTTTTGGGGATTCTTTTCTAGAAAGGGAAAACGATGGGGGTAGGGTTTCATAGAAATGGAAGAATGATCTCTGGACTATCTAGATGAAAGGAATTGAGTGGGAGGAAGAAGGGACAGGAAAGAGGAAGAACAGTAGAATGAATCTAATTTAGCTTTTATATGTACATATATGAATATGACACAGTGAATCTCACCATCATACCATCATGTATATCCACAAAACACTAACTTAAAAAAAAAGTAAATAGCATAAAGATCAGGAGAGTAGATGGAAGGGAATGGGGGGAAGGGGAAATACTGGGGACTGAATTAGAGAAATTATATTTCATGCCTTTATAATTATGTTAAAATGGATTCCAATGCTATGTTTAACTAAAAAGAATCAATAAAAAGAAAAGGAGAAAAAAATGATCCTTCTCCCACAGAGACAAAAGACTTTCCCAAGTAAAGCTGATAGAATATATCTCTACTAATCCTGTCTTAAGAGAAGTTCTATAAACTCAAAGGAAGAGACATTAATGAGCAAGAAGAAAACATAAGGAAGGTATAAAATTTCCTGGTATGGGTAATTATACACACAAGTTCAGAATACTCTAATATTGTAAGTATAGGGCATAAACCATTCATAAATTTAGGATGAAGACTAAAAATCCAAAACAATTTAATAATAACTACATTAATATGATGGAAAACAGATCACTGACAATTTAAAATGTGGAGAGCAATAAATGGTAAGGATTTTTTTCTTATTTCAAAAGACGTTTTGTGTAAACATTTTATTAACCACAAAGCAAAAATCTGTAATAGACCAAACCAAAATAAAAAGCCTGAAAACATACTAAGAGAGTAATTCATTTAAGAACACGGGAATGTTGTAAGAGGCAGGGAAAGAAAGGATCTCCACCAAAACCGGAAAACAAGTGACTTATTGGCTGTAGTAAGACCTTATCTATCCAGAATTACCTTGAGTATAAATGTATCAAGTTATTCAATTAAAAGACATAGAGAAACTGATGAATTAAAAAAACTCCCTTAATCTATGTTACTTACAAGACACTCACTTTATGTCTAAGGACACAAACAGATTAAAAGTGAAGAGA
The DNA here is from genome assembly GCA_020662805.1 of Glaucomys volans. Lineage (NCBI taxonomy): Eukaryota > Metazoa > Chordata > Mammalia > Rodentia > Sciuridae > Glaucomys > Glaucomys volans. The sequence continues at coordinate 680,039 of JAJEJO010050072.1, forward strand.
AGGGAAAAGATACTGCAGTACACATGGAATTGCAAAGAAAACAAAGTAGCTATATTTACATAGAGAACATAGATTTTAAATCAAAAGCAGCAAAAAGAGACAAAAAAGACCATTCTATAATCGTAAAAGCATTGATGCAGCAAGAGGAAACAGTTCTTAATATACATATACCTAACATTAAAACAACCAAATATATAAAGCAAACATTAATAGACCTAAAGGGAGAGATAGGTTTCAGTACAATAATAGGGAGGGATTTGAAAACCCCACCTTCATCAATGGACACATTATCCAGGGAGAAAATCAACAAAGAAACAACAGTTGAACTGCACTCTGGATCAAACAGACATCTTCAAAACATTACATCCAACAGATGAAAAATGCACATTTTTTCTCATCTATACATGGAACATTCTACAGGATAGATCATACAATAGGTTACAAAACAAGTTTCAACAAATTTTTTCTAAAAAATTGAATTCATATTGAATATCTTTCTAACTACGATGTGATAAACTAAAAATCGATAAAAACAACTTTGGAAAGTGTACAAACACATGGGGATTAAATATCTTATTTTGAACAACCAATGGATCAAAGAAGTAGAGAAGAAAATTTTAAAATTTCTTGAATCAAATAAGAATGGAGACACATATACCAAAAGTTTTGTGATACATCAAAAGCAGTAGAAACAAGGAAGATTTCATCAATCAGTAGCCAACATCAAAAAGGGAGAAAGATCTCAAATAACCTGCTGCATCTCAAGGAACTAGAAGAACAGAAACAAAGCAAATCCAAACTTAGAAGGAGTAAGGAAATAATAAAAATCAGAATAGAAATAAATGAAGTAGATAATAAATTGCATTACAAAAGATCCGCAAAACAAAGAACTACTTCTTGAAAAGACAAAATACATAAATTGTTAGCAAGACTAAGACAATACTCAAATGAAACCAGGGGTAAAAAAAGAAACATTATAGCTGACAACAAAGAAATACAAAAGATCCTTTGAGATTACTAGGAATAACTATATGCTAAACAACTTTGATAAACTAGAACAAATTCCTAGGCTAATCCATCTTACCAAAATTGAATCAGTAATAAAAACTTCCTAAACATTTAAATAAGAACTAATACAAATTCTCATCAAGTTATTGAAAAAAAATTAAAGAGGAAGGATTTCTTTCAAACACATTCTTTGAGATCAGCATTATCTTGATACCAAAACCAAGACAAGGACAAAGAAGAAGATAAAGTTACAGGCAAAATGTCTTGATGAATATACATCTAAAATTCTCAACAAAATAGTAACAAATCCTATACAAGAGCACATTAAAAACATTATTTGGCATGACAAAATGGGATATTCCATTGATGCAAGAAAGGCTCAATATATGTATGAAGGCTCAAACTCATATGGTCATTTCAATAGATTCAAAAAGGGATATACTAAATTTCAACATCCCTTCATAACATGCCAAACAAATCAGTCATACAAGGAATGTACCTCAACAAAATAAATACCATTTAAAATAAGACAAAATATAACATTATACTGAATGGGGAAAAGCTAAAAGGTTTTTCTCTAAGATCTTGGAAGAACAGCAGGATGGCCGTGTTCATTTAACATAGTTCTAGAAGTTCTTGCCAAAGCTATCAGGCAAGAGAAAAAAACGTTTCACTGTTTGCAGATGATATGATCTCATATATAGAAAATACCCCCAAACTACCAAAAAATCATTAAAATAAATGAATTTAGAATACTTGCAGGATACAAAAATCAACATACAAAAATCAATAGTGTTGCCATATGCCAATAGCCAATTATCTGGAGATAGATATAAAGAAAGTATCCCATTTAAAATAGCTACAAAAATAACTATGAATAAATTTAGCCAAGGAAGTGAAAGATCTCTAAGAGGAAAATTATGAAATATTAATGAAAAAATGCAAGGTGAAACAAAAATGAGAAAGATACCCTCATTTTCATTGACTGGAAGAATTTATATTGTTAAATTATCCATATTTCCCAAAGCAATCTATGGATTCAAGGTAAACCCTACCAAAACACCAATGACATTCTTCACAGAAACAACAACAACTAAAGTTTATATGGAACCACAAAAGATTCTGACTAGCCAAAGCCATTTTGAGGTAGAAGGATGGCATTGTATTATGTGCCATTAAGACAAGTTAAAATCATGGCATTTGCTGGTAAATGGATGGAAAAGATCATGCTAAGCAAAATAAGCCAACCCCCAAAAGCAAAGGCCAAATGTTTTCTCTGATATGCAGATGCTAATTCACAAGAAGGTGGGGGGAGCTAGGGAAGAATAGAGTCAATTTGGATTAGGTAGAGGGGAGTGAAGGGAGGGGAGGGTCATGGAGTAGGAAAGATAATAGAGTGAAACAGACATTATTACCTCATGTACATATATGACTACACAATCAGTGTGATTCTACATCCTGTAAAACCAGAAGAATGAGAAATTATACTCCATTTATGCATGATGGGTCACAATGCATTCTATTGCCATGTATAACTAATTGGAACAAATAAAAAAACTGCATAGCAACAATAAAAAAAGACAGGCTGATATTGCTATAAAAACAGACACACACTCCAATAGAAGAGAACTGAGACTTTATAAGTGTATCCAAACATCTACAGCCAACTAATTTTCAATGAAGGTGCTAAGAACATGCAATGGAGAAAAGACAGTCTTTTTAATAAATGGTGCTAGGAAAATTGGTTATCCTCCTGTAGATGAATAAAGTTAGACCCCATTCCTCACCAGTTAAAAAAAATTAAGTAAAATGGACTAATGACATAAACATATAATCTGATACTAGAAAACAACTGGAGGAAAGGAGGGGGAATGCTTCAGGGTGTTGGATGTGCAAGGGATTTTTTTTTGGTATTGGGGATTGAACTCAGGGGCACTCCACCCCTGAGTCACATCCCCAGCCCTATTTTGTATTTTATTTAGAGAGAGGGTCTCACTGAGTTGCTTAGGGCCTTGCTAAGTTGCTGAGGCTGGCTTTGACCTCGCGATCCTCATGCCTTGGCCTCCCAAGTGCTGGGATTACAGGCGTGCACCACCGTGCCTGGCTGGGCAAGGGATTTTTGAACAAGAGCCCAAAAGCTCAGGAAATGACAGCAAAAAATACACAAACAGTACTTCATCCAACTACAAAGAATCACAACAAAGGAAACAATCAACAAAGTGTAATGTCAAATTAAAGAAGGGGACAAAATACTTGTAAAGTATATAACTGACAAGGGGTTGATATCCAAAACATATAAGGGACTCCAAAAACAAAAAAAGCAACAACAAAAAAACAACAACAACAAAAAAGAACTCAGCAATAGATCTAAAATGACATTTCTCAAAAAAAAAAAATACATAAGCAATGGACCAATAGGTACTATAAATTGTTCTACATTACTATCTGGGAAATGTAAATCAAAACTCACAATGCGGGGAGATCCAAGATGGTGGCCTAGAGTGAGGCTGCATTCCTTGTTACTTCATAACTCAGGATTCAAGCAGAGGAAAATCTTTCTCAGTGAAGCAGGCTTTGATCCTCAACAATCCCCTGCTGTTTACCCTGTTTGTCTACCTCAATTATCTACAGTCTGCCAGTTTATCCACTACATTTGAGTGCAAATTTCTCCCTGACTGCTGCCTACCATCCGCCATTTGCCTGTTTTCCTGCTTCTGGCCTGCCCATCACCTGCCTTTCACCTACCCATCACCCACCAACTGAGGTTCACCTGCCAATTGTCTGCCAGTAATTTGCAGAGCCCATAGGCCATCAGTGAATTGCCAGCTGCCTGCTGTTGCCTGGAAGTCCACCATCACAGTACCCACAGGTGTGGTTACACGTGGCTGCTGCTGTTTTGGGAAAACAGCCAGGAACTGCAGGACCCCTGGTCCAACTGACTGCACCTCACCTCCAGGGATCCTGGTCTGACTGGCCCCACCCCACACAGACTAGGTGCACATGCCCTGGGCTGCATCTCCACATTTGCCTTCACATTTGGAAGCCAGTGTAGCCATCTTGGATTATCCTGGAAGTGGAAACTGTCATGAGGTGGGGCAAATCTCATCCTGAGATGCCTAGAAAAGGCAATTTTCCTCCTGGAAATTGGAGGCTCATTGTCAGGTACCTCTCATGCACCAGGCTACTGAAGACTGGGAGGTTTGAATAGTACATGACTGTTATAGTGTAGATTTATTTTTTCTCCTTTGTAAAAATTTTTGAATTTTTCTTGCTCTGTATTTTCCTTTTGTTCATCTACCTCCTCAAAGTCTGTTTCTCCCATTTCTCATGCTAACAATCAACTTCTGTTGACTTTCATGCTTCCTATGATCTAGAACTTCTTCATGCTCTTTCCTTATACCACTAACAGTTGCATCCTACAGCCCATCCCATCCTCTTTGTCCTCCATTAGAAACTGCAGTCCTCATTGCAAATCTGTTTTTTATACTCTAGATAATAATTGAACTCATCCTCTCTGTTTATTATGACAATATTGTTAACGTCTTCATAGGGGCTATTTGGTTTATGGCTGCATATTGTCTGTACTGGGTGTTGCTAGTATTGATTCCCCTTTAAAGAAGAGGTTTGGAAAACTACAGGGTCATTATAAGCTTATAGGGCAGAAACTGCAATACTCCAGATCTGCATTGCTAGAGGGGAAGATACATGAACAACAGGAGAAAACAAGGGAAAAAAGTGTTCCAATCAAACCAAGATTCTACACTAATAGAATCCAATGACGGCATGGTAGAAGAAATGTCAGAAAAGGAGTTCAGAATATACATGAATGAAATGATTCGTGAAGCAAAGGATGAGATAAGAGAGCAAATGCAGTCAATGATGGATCACTCCAATAAGCAGTTGAAAGAGCAACTACAGGAAGCAAAAGATCACTTCAACAAAGAGATGGATATCCTAGAAAAGAACCAAACAGAAATCCTTGAGATGAAGGAAACAATAAACCAAATAAAAAACTCAATGGAAAGCATCACCAACAGACTAGATCAATTGGAAGACAGAGCCACAGACAATGAAAAAAACCTATTAAATCCTGAAAATAAATTTGCCCAAACAGAGAAGATGGTAAGAAATCATGAACAGAACCTCCAAGAACTATGGGATATCATGAAAAGACCAAATTTAAGAATTATCGGGTTTGAGGAAGGCAGAGATATAAACCAAAGGAATGAACAACCTATTCAATGAAATAATATCAGAAAACTTCCCAAACCTGAAGAATGAAATGGAAAATCAACTACAAGAGGCTTACAGAACACCAAATGCACAAAATTACAGCAGATTCACACCAAGACACATTATTATGAAAATGCCTAATATGCAAAGTAAAGATATGATTTTAAAGGATGTGAGAGAAACACATCTGACTACATATAGGGGGAAACCAATACAGATATCAGCAGATTTCTCAGCCCGGACCCTAAAAGCTAGAAGGGCCTAAAACAATATATTTCAAGCACTGAAAGAACATGGTTGCCAACCAAGAATCCTATATCCAGCAAAGCTAACCTTCAGATTTGAAGATGAATTAAAATCCTTCCATGACAAACAAAAGTTAAAGGAATTTACACATAGAAAGCCTGTGCTACAGAACATTCTCAGCAAGATATTTCATGAGGAAGAAATGAAAAACAACAATGTAAGTCAGCAAAGGGTAGAACTATCCTAAAAGAAAAGCCAATTAAAGGAGAAACCAAGTCATGGAAGAAAACAAATCTAAGCCAAAATGACTGGGAATACAAATCATATCTCAATAATAACCCTGAACATTAGTGGCCTGAATTCATCAATCAAAAGACACAGACAGGCAGATTGGAATAAAAAGAGACACCCAACAATATGCTACCTTCAAGAGACACATCTCAGAAAAGGACATCCACAGACTGAAGGTGAAAGGATGGGAAAAAACCTGCCATGCACATGGACTCAGTAAAAAAGTGCAGTTTCCATCCTTATATCAGATAAAGTGGACTTCAAGCCAATGTTAGAAGGGATAAAGAAGGTCACTTCATACTGCCTAAGGGTACCGTAAATCAGGAAGACATAATGATTGTACATATTTATACACCAAACAACAGCACAACAATGTACATCAAACAAATCCTTCTCAATTCTAGGAATCAAACAGACCAAAACAAAATAATTCCAGGTGACTTTAAAACACCACTGTCACCACTGGATAGATCTTCAAAACAAAAACAAAACAAAGAAAACATAGAACTGAATAACACAATCAGTAACTTAGACTTAACAGACATATATAGAATATTCCATCCATCAATGAGTGAATACACTTTCTTCTCAGCAGCACATGATTCCTTCTCTAAAATAGACCATATGTTATGCCACAAAGCATCCCTTAGTAAATGCAAAAAAGTAGAGATACTACCTTGTATTCTATCCAATCATAATGGAATGAAATTAGAAACCAATGACAAAATAAAAAACAAAAACTACTCCAACACCTGGAGACTAAATAATATGCTATTGAATGAAGCATGGATGTTTTAACAGAAAACATCAGGGAGGAGATAAAAATATTCTTAGAGGTAAATGAGAATGATGATACAACATATCAAAATCTCTGGGACACTATGAAAGCAGTACTAAGAGGAAAATTCATTGCATTGTGTGGATTCAAGAAAAGAATAAAAAGTCAACAACACAATAACCTAACTTTACATCTCAAAGCCCTAGAAAAAGAAGAACAGAACAACACCAAAAGTAGTAGAAGACAGGAAATGATTAAAATCAGAGTTGAAATCAATGAAATTTAAACAAAAAAAATTTAAAAAATTGTCAGAACAAAAATTTGGTTCTTTGAAAAAGTAAACAAAATAGATAAAACCTTAGCCACACTAAAAATGAGAAGGAGAGAGAAAATTCAAATTACTAAATTTGATGATTAAAAAAGGAAATATCACAACAGTCATGGTTGAAATACAAAACATAATTAGAAACTACATTGAAAACATATACTTCAATAAAATAGAAAATCCTGAAGCCATCAACAAATTCCTAGAGACATATGATCCTCCCAAACTGAACCAGGAGGCATACACAATATAAGCAGATCAATTTCAAGTAATGAAATAGAAGAAGCCATCAAAAACCTACCAACCAAGAAAAGCCCAGGACCACATGTATTCTCAGCTGAGTTCTACAAGACCTTCAAAGAAAAATTTATACCAATACTCCTGAAAGTATTTCATGAAATAGAAAATGAAGGAACCCTTCTAAATTCATTCTATGAAGCTAGTATCACTCTGATACCAAAAACAGACAAAGACACATCTAGAAAAGAAAAATTTAGACTAATATCTCTGATGAATATAGATGCAAAAATCTTTTACAAAATTCTGACAAATCGCTTACAAGAACATATTAAGAAGATAGTGCACCATGATCAAGTGGGGTTCATCCCAGGGATGCAAGGTTGGTTCAACATCCAGAAATCAATAAATGTAATTCATCACATCAGTAGACTTAAGGTTAAGAATCATATGATTATTTTGATAGATATTAAAAAAAGCATATGACAAAATACAACACCCCTTCATGCTCAAAACACTAGAAAAAACAGGGATGTTAGGAAGATACCTCAACATTGTGAAGGATATTTATACTAAGTCCACGGCCAACATCATTCTAAATGGAGAAAAACTGAAAGCATTCCCTTTAAAAACTGGAACAAGACAAGGATGCCCACTGTCACCACTTCTATTCAACATCATGCTTGAAATACTAGCCAGAGCAATTAGACAGACCACAGAAATTAAAGGATTATGAATAGGAAAAGAAGAATTCAAGCTGTCACTATCTGTTGATGACATGATCCTATATATAGAGGATCCAAAAAACTACACCAGAAAACATTTAGATCTAATTAATGAATTCATCAAAAGAGCAGGATATAAAATAAATGCACATTAATCAAATGCATTTATATACATAAGCAATGAATCATCTGAAAGTGAAAAGAGGAAAGCAACTCCATTCACAATAGCTTAAAAAAAAAATACCTGGGAATCAATCTAATGAAGAGGTGAAAGACAATAAAAATTATAGAACCCGTTCTTGGATAGGCAGAATTAATATTGTCAAAATGGCCATATACAAATTTAATGCAAATCCAATAAAAATCCAAATGATATTTCTCATAGAAATAGAAAAAGCAATCATGAAACTCATCTGGAATAACAAAAGACCCAGAATAGGCAAAGTAATCCTGGTTGGGAAGAATGATGCATGAGGTATCACAATACTATAGAGCAATAGTTACAATGGCATGGTATTGGCATGAAAATAGACAGGTAGACCAATGGTACAGAATAGAAGACACAGAGACAAACCCACATAAGTACAGTTATCTCATACTAGAATAAGGTGCCAAAAACATAGAGAATGGAGAAAAGATAGCCTCTTCCACAAATGGTTCTGGCAAAACTGGAAAACCATATGCTCCAAAATTTATAAAGAACTTAAAAAAACTTTACACCAAAAATACAAAGAACTCAATCATTAAATGGGCCAAGGAACTGGGCAGACACTTCACAGAAGATGATATACGGGTGATCAACAAATATATTAAAAAGTGCTCATCATCTCTAGTAATTAGACAAATGCAAATTAAAACCACCCTAAGATTTCATCTAACTCCAATTAGAGTGGCTATTATCAAGAACACATGCAATAATAAGTGTTGGCATGGATGTGGAGAAAAAGGCATACTCATACATTGCTGGTGAAAATGCAAATTGGTGCAGCCACTCTGGAAAGTAGTATGGAGATTCCTCAAAAACCTTGGAATGGACCCACCATTTGACCCAGTTATCCCACTTTGGGTTTATACCCAAAAGACTTAAAATCAGCAAAGTACAGTGATGCAGCCACATCTATGTTCAGAGCTGTTCAATTCACAATAGCTAGATTGTGGAACCAACCTAGATACCCTTCAATTGAAGAATGGATAAAGAAACTGTGGTATATATACACAATGGAATATTACTCAGCCATGAAGAAGAATAAAATTATGGCATTTGCTGGTAAATGTGTGGAGTTAGAGAATACCATGCTAAGTGAAATAAGGAAATCTGATAAAACCAAATGCCAAATGTTTTCTCTGTTAAGTGGATGATGTCACCTAACGGGGGGTAGGGGGGAAGGGTGGCGGGGGGGACAAGAGAAGAAAGGAGGAATTTTGGATGGTGTAGAGGATTATGGAATGGGAGAGGGTGTTGGAAGGAAAGATAGTAGACTGAGACAGATGGTTTTACCCTATGCATATGTAAGATTATATGAATCCTGTGAATCTACATTGTGAAAAAAAGCTATATTCCCTGCTGCATAATTATATCAAAATGGGTTCTACTGTCATGTATAATTAAAAAAAACAATTAAAAATTCATACACACACAAAAAAATGTTCCACGTGCACATAAAAGAATGTATATCCAAGAAAAAAAAAACTCACAATGCTTTATCACCTATCTTGATTAAGAATGACTATACTCAAAATGACTCAAAATAACAAGTACTGACATAGACATGGAGGAAATGTACCCTAGCATACTGTTGGTAGGAATGTAAATTATTTCAGACATTGTTGAAACAGTATGAAGATTCCTAAAATATTAAAAGAATGACTGTATTACAGTCATTAAAAGAATGACTGCAATATAGTCCAACAATCCCACTACTGGGACTATATCCAATAAATAAAATCAATATGTTGAAGAGACATCTGCACTACCATATTCATTGCTGCCAATGGATGAATGGAGAAAAAAATTGGCATATATGTAATGGAATATTATTCTGCCATAAAACAACATAATCTTTTCATTTGTTATGTTAAGTAAAATAAGTCAGACACAGAAAGACAAGTACCACATATGGAATCGAAAAATATTGATATTGGGCCTGTAGTTCAGTGGCAGAGTGCTTGCCTAGCATGTGCAAGGCACTGGGTTCTATCCTTAGCACCACATAAAAATAAACAAATAAGATAAAGGCATGCTGTCTATAAAAAATTAAAATATTGATCTTGTAGAACTTGACAGTATAATGATATCCATCAGAGGTTGGAGAAAGCACAAAGGCTGGGGGTAAAAAAGAGGGAATGGAGACAGGTTGATCAATGGGTACTAATATTCATTTAGAAGCAAAAAGTTCTTGTGTGTTATTATACAGTAGGGTGACCATAGATAACAATAATATACTGTACATTTCAGAAAGTTGAAAAAAGTATTTTGAAAGTTTTCACCATAAATGATAAACATTTGAAGACAGAAACATGTTTAGCCTAATTTAAACATTTGCAGTATATACCTATATTGACCCATTATATGCTACCCCATTCAGATGTACAAATTTGTTCTTTTTTATTTTTATTTATTCTTTTATTTACTTATTGATTCATTGAACACAAATGGAGTACAGCTATTGTTTCACTGTTTGTACACAAGTTAGAGTCACACCATCTATGCATTCATGCATGTACACAGGGCAATGGTATCTGTCACACATTCTGTTATTAATTTTACCCCCCACCCACCCCCACCCCTCCCTTCTCTCTATGCTAGCTATCTTTCCTCCATTCTTGCCATCTTTCCCCCCCACATTATGCATCATCATTCATATATCAGAGAGACCATTCGGCTTTTGGATTTTTGGGATTGGCTGATCTCACTTAGCATAAGAGTTTCCAACATCATCCATTTACCTAAAATACCATAATTTTATTCTTCTTTATGGCTGAGTAATATTCCATTGTGTATATATACCACAGTTTCTTTATCCATTCATCTACTGAAGGGCATCTAGGTTGATTCCATAATCTAGCTATTGTGAATTGAGCAGCTATGAACATTGATGTGGCTGCATCACTGAGGCAATCTGATGTTCAACATCCCTCGTTATAAGAGAAATGCAAATCAAAACCACCTTAAGATTTCATCTTACCCCAATTAGAATGTCTTTCATCAAGAACACAGGCAACAACAGGTGTTGGCGAGGATGTGGGGAAAAGGGTACACTCATACATTGCTGGTGGGAGTGCAAGTTGGTGCAGCCACTCTGGAAAGCAGTGTGGAGATTCCTTAGAAAACTTGGAATGGATCCACCATTTGACCCTGCTATCCCACTCCTTGGCTTATACACAAATTTGTTCTTAATCATCAGTTAAACATTTAAAAAATGAAAGATATATACAATAGTGTTCATAGCAGTTTTATTCATATAGCCTCTAAACGGGAATCAATCTAAATGCACATCAATTCCGGAAAATTGGAGTTGGAATATTTACATACCTGAACACTAAAGCACAAAGAAATAAATTATTAATGTACACTATAACATAGATGAGCATCAATATAATATTTAGTAATTATATTGAAGCCAGGCCAACACTATACATTGTATATCCCATTTATACAAAGTTCAATCCAGGGCAATATTTGTCAAAGATATTAGAAATCAGGATGGTTTGTTACTATGGCACTTAGCATGTCAAAGTAGGCATGAGGGTGGCTTCAAAGGAGCTGGTAATATTTTGCTACTTGATCTTGACAGTGGTTTTACGGATGTTTACTTAGTGAGAATTTATTGATAGTCAATTTTAATAGTTTGTAAAACACAAAAATAAGCATGTCCAGTTTCTCAATGCGATAATTTCCTATCACTCTATCTTTCAAAATTTCTTTAACACTTGCTTAATGACTCTAACATATTCTTAGCAATTCTCATTATTTTTCATTCTTGAAATCATGGAGGAATTGTTTTAATCTATCCGAGTCCTCCAACCTGTTCATTTTCTTTTAATTCCTATGTAGGGATCAGACAGGAGACATTAGAGAATTTATAGAAACTCCCTGCATTCTTTCATCTGCCAAAAGAAACTTTGCATTACAAACCTTATTTATTGATTCTCTCTGTGACATTTAAAATGATTTCTTTCATGGGAACTTTGCTACCACCTTTCTGCCCAGAATAATTTACAGCAACCATGGAAATTTTGAGATTAGATTGGAGACCTTCTGTCCCAAACCACATGCTTCTTGTAACAGGGAGTTTTGAATAGTGCGAGGTTATTCCTAATCCTAGCTATAACACCCAAGAATAACAAAAAGCTTAATAGATCAACCCATTAAGTTCATTTTGAAATTATAGGTGAGGTTCACCCCCCACCCCAGGAAAAATCAAGGTTAGGTCTGTCTCTAGTCATGCATTAAGCAATGAACAAAAGTTTCTGGGAAAGGAATGACTCCTACAGCAAGCATTAGGCATACTCACTCAGTTAGAAGGGCCTTTAACAAAGGAATTTCTTCCTCATGAGCAATATTAATGCAACTTCCCATTACTTAGGCCTGTTAAAATACCTCATGGGCATTTTGAAAAATCTTTAAGCATTACAGATTTTTTTTTTTATAAAATGTGTTTTTCTCCGAAATAGCTTGAATACTCTCTTCTTAACTCTCTTTCTTCCAATCCTTTACAGATGTCATCAAAAATACCCAACTTCAAACAAGTTCTTCTATAGCTCTCCCAAAGTTTCACATAGGGAGACTTATAGAAGCAAGAATCTGATGGCGCTATAGAGTTCCTTTGTGATTAGAACAGATGAATCCCTCAAAAAGGCAGGAAACTTGTGACAAGTATTCTTCTCATCTTATTACCAAATTATAATTTGTAGGATAAAGAAAATTCACATACAGTAAAAGATATACAGCATGACTTAAGCACAAAGTGAATAAAATCATGAATTCAAACAAATTCATTCAAACATTATTACCTGATTCACTGGTACTGTGGCCATATGTATTGTGTAAGGTGATGCATTTGATTGACAGTTGTCCCCTCTAAATCTCTTGTACCTTTCTCTGTGATCATATAAGGCAACCAAACTGGAAGCCATATTCCCAGTCTCCATTTTACTCATACGTGTCCACTCAACTAAATTCTTACTAATAAAATGTGAGTACAAGCAGGTTTTCTTGTTCTGCACTTTCTCTATTTTCTCTCATATAGACCAGAAGCCAAATGAAGCATTGAACATCTATGACCATGCAGAAGACAACTGTGTGCTGGGAAGTGGTGAGACACCAATGTGGAATGTTACCTACAGCACCAAACACTTTGAAGGAGCTGAGTCACTCCCCTAGCATAGATACTGAATTCACCTGAGAAAGAAATATACTGTCTACATTTAACTGTTGTTTTAATCTTTGTCATAAAAACTAATCTTTATCCTAACTAACCCAGATGGGTTATTTGTTGTTGCTGGTTTTCTTAATAATTTTTGGTATGCTTTCCATTTACTAAAAGGATACATATAAATGTTAGATAATTTTCATGATAAAAATGCTGCACATATCCGTAATAAATTTCTTTTATTAGGAACTATCTCCATATTCTCTGATAGTCCCAATAATCCTATGGTGGTACTAAGATGAATCATTATCACTATTTTACAATTGAACCTCAACATTTCCCAATTATCTCAGAAGCCAATATGGAAACACATATATAAATAATGGAGGAACAGATTAGATCCCTGATGATTGGCATTTAGGTAGGATGAATGAGTGCAGAGACCTAATGTACAGCATTACAATTGTAGTTAATATTGTATAATGAAAGTTTGTTGAAAGAGATTTTAGATGATTTTACCACAAAAATATATGGTAACAAAAATGATATCTAAATGTGTAATCATTTCACTACATATGTGCATACCAAAACATTATGTTTTATATACCTTAAATATGTACAATAAAGAAATGAAACTGCAGAATTGTTTTCCATAGTTGTACTGTTCTACAATCTTATCAACACTGACCCAAAATTCCAGTTATTACATAAACTTGTCAATGCTTGGCATGGTCAGAATTATTTTTTACATTTGTTCTTTTTAGATATACATGATAGTAGGATGTAATTTTGACATATACACACATGGAGTATAAATTATTCTAATTGGAATTGCCAGAATTTGTACTTTTAAAAATTCTAATATGTTTGTATTTATAGTTATTATTGTGGTTTTAATTTTTATTTCATTAACAACTCTTTATAAATATCCACACATCTTTGTCATCTATTTAGCTTCTTTGCATAAGTTCCTACTCATTCTTTTGTCCACTTCATTTTTACTGAGTTGTTTTCTCACAATGTTTTCAATGTGTGTACATATGTGGATATATTGTTATATATATAACACGGATCAAAATCCTTTATTAAAATTATTGCTTCTATTTTTCTTCTCTTAACAACACTTTAATTGGATGAGATCCAATTTTTTTCCTTTTATGGATTATGCTTATGATGTTATATCTAAAAAAATTCTGCTAATTCCATACTAATTCCAGACAATAAATATGTCTCCTGTTTTCTTCTATAAGTTTATAATTGTGGATGTACACTTACATCCAAGCTCTATTTCGAATTAATTATTATATGTGGTGCTATGTGTGGGTGAAAGTTCTTATTCTCTTTTTTCTAGCAATGGATAACATCCAATTGTTCAAGTATTATTACTGAAAATCACCTGACCATATGTACTGTCAAAACAATATTTTTCTAAATGATTATGAAAGTTTTAATCAAAATAGTCACAAAAGGGAGCAACAAAGAACCTTGATTAAAAACTGTAATTATTAAAACAAAGCTTAAAACAGGAAATTATTGAAATTTATCCTTATAAAAGCAAAGTAGAGCAGAATAAATTGAACTATAAGAGATTACATGGAGTATGATATCTAATTTTGAAATTTTATCATTGTTCTTAGGGATTGAGATGTACGAGGAGAATATTTTGGTGGATCTCACAATTTTAAATGAAAAAATTATATTCCATTCTGAAAAGGAGAGAAATTAAAATAGTATGTGGTATTTATATCCAGTCAAATATTCAAAAAGCATCACAAATAGATGCAACTAATTTGAATAGTTTTGACTTGGTAATATATTTGCCAAAAAGTTACTAAGTAGTGATGCAAAAATAAAATAGTTTGATTTTTTTACAGCTTTATAAATGAAACAATGCTTCTGAGAATATCATTTATTTGGCAGAATTTACTTGATTTTACCAGGCATCTAAGTACCTGCACAGGGATATTATTTTCAACTAAAATTATTAGCATCTACATAAAACAAGAATTTGAAATTATCATCTTAATAATTATCACCAAATGCAACATCAGGGACATTTAAAATTTTTGAAAAATACATTTTATTGAAAAATGCTAATGACACATATTAGAAACATATTTAAAAATTGACAAAAGGATTAGGAGTCAGATGATCCAGCAATTGTTTCCTGAGAGCACAGCTATTCACGCAGCAATCTATCTTCTACCTTCAGAAGAACTAAGGAAGTCAGGAGAGAGACCACTGAGTCTGATTTTAGTATAAAAATAAAAGCTGTATTGAAGAAGGAAGAAAAGAAAAAGAGTTGTGCACATCATCGCTCCCTGTAACTCCAAGAAGTACAGCAAAGGGAGGAACACCTACAACTTGGGAGAGGGAAAAGTAATTAAGTGCACACTTAAACTTGAAAACCAGCACTCTGCCTGTCACGGTGAAACCCAATGCTAGGCAGAGCCCCAAGGCTCCCACCCTCAGACCATCACTTGCAGACTAATTCTCTGGACCTAGCTTAGCCAGGAGGCCAAGGGGCTGCCTCTACCATCCCTCCCTAACCCCATACAGCACAGTGAGAAGCAAGACTCCTCCTGCTGGGGAGTGGGCATCAGACTTTACCTTACTTATCAATAATTAAAATAAATGTAAATTGGTTAAATTATACAATTAAAAGATACAGATTGACTAGGTAAAAAGGACCCAATTATATTCTATTTATAAGAAATTTACATTACTCCTAAGGACTTGCACAGACTAAAAGCAGAGATACAGAAAGAGATAAGCCATGCAAACAGAATACATAAGTAAGCAGGAGTATCCACACTTAGATAAATTAGATTTTGACTCAAAAGCAGTAAAATGAGACAAGGAAGGTCACTATATAATCATAGAAGAGTTGATCCAAGCAAGAAGAAATAAGAATTCTAAGTACATACTATCCTAATATTGGAACACCCACATATAAAATCCAGATATCAATAAACCTAAGGAAAGAGAGAGAGAGAGAGAGAGAGAGAGAGAGAGATTCATAAATTGTTCATAAATCATTCATAAATGTTAAGAATTTTAACCTGCCACTTTCAGTAGGAGATGGATCATCCAGACTGAAAATCAACAGAGGATCAGAGTTAAATTGCATCCTAGACTGAATGGACCTTAAAGATTTTTATAGAACATTCTATTCAACAGCTGAAGAGTATAAATTTTTCTCACCAGCACATAGAACATTCTCCCAGATACATCATATGATGGGTCACAAAAAAGTCTCAACAAATTAAAAAAAAAATAATTCATAATGAGTATTTATTCTGACCACATGCAATAAAGCTAGGAATTAATAAGAAGAAAGACATTGGAAACTATAGAAATAAATGTAATTTAAAAAGTTACTTTTGAACAACCAATGAATCAAGGAAGAAATCAAAAGGCAATTCAAAAAAATCCTTAAAAAAAGTAAAAATATAAACACAACATATTAAACACCATGAGATATGGCAATTGCAGAACTGAAAGGGAATTTTGTAGCCAGCATTTCCCACATCAGAAAAGGACAAAGAACTCAAAACACCTATCATTTTTTTTCAAGGAACTAGAAAAATAAGAACAAAATAAACCCAATGTCAGGAAGGAAATGGAGTAAAGACTGAAATTTAAGATCAAAAACTAAGAAAATGTTAGAAGTAAACAGGGGAAATGCTCAGGACACTAGCAACAGCAAAGATATCTGGGAAAAGACCTCATAAACACAGGAAACAAAAGCAAAAAAAGACAAATGGGATTATATGAAACACAAAGGCTTATGCACAGAGATAACAATCAATATAATGAAGAGGCAATCAATGGAATGGGGGAAGATATTTGGAAACCATGCATTTGACAAAGGGGCAATATCTAGAATATATGAGGAACTCAAACAAATCAGTAGCAAGAAAAAAAATCCCATTTGAAAACGTGTGAAATTACTTCAAAAATATTTCTCAAAAGGAGACACACAAATACCTGATAGGTATATGAAAAAATGCTCTGCATCACTCATCAAAAACTGCAGTGAGATATCACCCTATCCCAGTTAGAATGATTATGATCAGAGAGACAAGATTTTAAAAATGTCATTGAGGATGTGAAAACAGGGGAATTGTTAAACAGTTTTGATGGAAATGTAAATTAGTGTAGTCATCATTTGAAATAGTATGGATAGTCTTCAAACAATTAGAAGTGGAACTACCATATGATCCATTAATCCTACTAATACCAGGTATATTTTACAAAGGTAATGATACCACTATTTTGAAGAGTTATCTTCATTCCCATATTATTGAACATTATTCATAACAGCCAAGAAATGGAATCAACCTAACTGCCCATCAAGAGATGAATAGATAAAGAAAATCTGGTATATAAACACACTGTAATACCATTCAACCATAAAAAGAATGAAATCCTATCATTGGTGACAAATGGATAGAGCTGGAGATAATTAAGTGCAATGAGGCAGGCACAGAAGAGCAGTACCACATGATCTCATTAATATGTGGACTCTCAAAGTTCAACTCATAGAAGTAGAGGATATAGTGGGAGTTACCTGAGGCTGAGGGAGAAGGAGGATTGGATAGAGTTTGCTTAATGGTTACTATGGTATAGTTAGGAAAATTAGGTTCATGTGTCGTATTCTGTAATAGAGTGACTATAGATAATGATACTATAATGCATATATAATGCATATATTTTGAAAAGGTTGAAGAAATTATTTTGAATGTTTTCAGTATAAAAATGATAAGTATTTGAAAATTTAGATGTGTTCACTGCTTTGAACTTTATATAACATACATCTAACAAAACATCACATGGTAACTCAATAATATGTATAATTTTATGTATCAGTTAAAATGTTTTTAAACATTTAAAATTGGTGAAAGTGTGTGAATATGTAACAAGAATAATCATTTCCCCTACTTTATAAGGCTCATAATGTGAATAAAATGGTTGTTTTAATGTGTGCAGACATGATTTTTCAAGAAGTAATTTTGAAAAATGATTTTTGAGTAAACTCCATTTAAGTTTCATTTAAATAAATGTATCAAGAATTTTAATTTATTTTGCATCTGTTTTGTATATGAAAATTTCCCTGTTAAAACAATAAATTATATTGTCTCACTATGCACAAATTACAATATCCATCTTTAGGTAATATATGCTCCTTTATTAATCCAATCACTATTGCTTTATATTTTAATTTAACACTTCAAGGATAAGGTAAATCAAATATGTAATCTACATACAAAATAGTAAAAGAAGACAAGAAAATAACATATTAATAAATGAAATCTATAGTTACTCTATACTCTATAGTTACTATAGATTTCATTTATAGAAGTAGACCTGTGATTGCACACAGTATTTGTAAGTTCTTTATTTTGCTACAAACTTTATCTTGGGACTCCAGACAAATTTTCAATTGTCCACATTTCACTACAGAGACAACTCAAAACTTCATTTACAAAAGATCTGAGTCTAATGGTCTTGTCTGTGTTGATGTATTCTGTTAATTTTTAACATTATATAGAATACTGAAAAATAACACTTTTTGTCCTTGCTTCATCAAGCAGATCACTCTCTGGGTATCAGTGAAGAACTTAGTTCAAGCTCTAAAGCTAATTCTGCTCCTAGTCCTGGATGTAGAGATAGCCCTATTTGGTATTTTCTTGCATAAGCATCTCAAAAACCCCTTGGCACTATCAATTTTCAGCTTCCTCCAAATCACCAAATGTTTGTACCATGTCATTTTCAGTTTGGGGCATGATTAAGACCTCCTGAATAATAGAAGTTAAGAACAATTTCAGTTCTTTAAAATAAATTGACATGAACCTGGCACAGAGGCACACACCTGTAATTCCAGAGGCTTGGGAGGCTGAGGCAGGAGGATCTCGAGTTCAAAGCCAGCCTCAGCAAAAGTGAGGCACTAAGCAACTCAGTGAGACCCTGTCTCTGAATAAAATACAAGATAGGGCTGGGGATGTGACTCTATGTATGAGTGCTCTGAGTTCAGTCCCTGGTACCCCTCCCCCAAAATAAATTGACATGACAAACACTTCTTATTTCTTACTTTCTGAATTTTGAAAAAAGGTATGTTCAATTTTAAGTCAGATAAATGTATATAATAAATTATTTTACTATTTATTATTTAAATGACACAAAGTATTTGGCTAAATTCAGTATCCTTCATGATAAAAACTATCAACAAATCATGTGTAGAAGTAAAGCACCTCAATATTATTAATGTCACACATCACATTCCAATAGTTTCAAAATACTTAACTTTTAATACCAGGAATAAGACAAGGATGTCCATTTTCATCACTTCCATTCATCAGCCAGAACAATTAGTCAAGAAAAAGGAATAAGAGCTATTTAAATTGAAAAGGAAATAAAATTGTCCCTCTCTGAAGAAAACATGATCATGAAGCCAGAATTGAGAACAGGCAGTTATTGTAGAATAGGAAATCAAGTCAAACTGATAAAATGGAGGCCATCTACGTCTGGAAAGTTGGAGACTACCTCTGGGAGAATGGAATGTCAGAGACCTCCAGAGTTCATTGATATCAAATTTACCTGCCCTTACCACCCTTTTTCAAAAGGCTGCAGGCAAAGAGTTGTTAATTAATGCCCCCTGGGCTCCTACCTGCCTAAATCACTCCATTTGGCCCTTCCCCCCTGCCCATCTGCTTCTCACCTTTTTGCCATCTCACCTGCATCTCCTGGGCCTAGTCATGTAGGCAGGAAGGAAGGAGATAAGGGAGGAAGGAACAGGAGAACAAACCCTAGAAAAAGGGCAAGATTTGTTTATCCCAGGAATTCTGCCTTTGGGTCCCCTTCTTCCACCCGGGAGAAGTCTGTTCTACTTTTTTAAATAAAGCTTCTTACTTTCTACTCTACAGTTGCCTTGGCGTGCTTCTCTGGTGTTCTACTTCAACACCTGAGGAAGCAGGAATCGTCAAGGTGACCATCAGTATCAATCACATGTATACAAATACACACACACACACACACACACACACACATACTAAACCCTATCAAAAAATTGTAAGAACTAATAAATGAATTCAGAAGTTTCAGAACATAATAGTCAACATAAAAATCAATTGCATTAGCATTAACTAATAATGAACTATCTGGAAAGAAATTTAAAAATTATCCATGTCAACAGCATTAAAGAGAATAAAATACTTAGGAAAAATTTAACCAAGTAGGTGAAGAATCTCTACACTGAAAATTAGAAGATATTGATGAAAGAAAACATAAATAAGAGGAAAGTTATCCCCCATTCATGGAATGGAAGAACTGATATTATTAAAATGTCCATACTATCCAAGTCAACCTACAGATTCAATGCAATTTCTGTCAAAATTCCAATGCTATTTTTCACAGAAACAACAACAAATTGTCCTAAAATTCATATGTAACTACAATAGTCTCCAAATAGCCAAAACCACCTTGAGCAAACAGAACAAAGACACGTCATACTTCTTGATTTCAAATTATATAACAGCTATATTAATCAAAAGAGTATGGAATTGGCATTACAAAGATAAACCAACAAATGTATAGTCAATTAATCTTTGAGAATGGCTGGAAGGGTATACAACTGGGAAAGGAAAATTTATTCAATAACTAGGGTTGAGAAAACAGAATATCAACATAGAAATGAATAGCATTAGACCCTTTTCTCATACCACATACAAAAACTAACCTAAAATGGATAGAAAAGAAGTGTGGGATCTGAAACCATAAAACTTGTAGAAGAAAACAGGGGAAACGTTCCTTGAGTTTTGGCCTTGAGGATTGACCTTGGCAATGATTTTTTGATACATCATCAAAAGCAGAAGCAACAAAAGCAAAAATAAATGAGTGTGATTACATCAAACTAAGAAGCTCTGCACAGCAAATCTAAGTCAACAAAACGAAAAGGAGCCTTGGGAATTGGAGAAAATATTACAAATCATATATCTGATAAGGGGTTAACATCCAAAACATATAAGGAACTCACAACCTAATAGCAAAAAGCCCCAAATAACCTAATTAAGAAATATGCAACAAATCTTAACAGACTGTTTCCTAAAGAAGACATTTTTTGGATATACCTGAAACATTTGTATGTATCTGTGTTTGTAATTAATTTATTTTTCACAATATTTTACTCCTTGATTTTGTCTTACATGAGTTCCCAAGGAAAATCTTAAATCATCTATATTTAACTCATCAAAAAGCTGCATTTGGTGGCACACACCTGCAATCCCAGAGGCTTTGGAGACTGAGGTAGGAGGAGCAAGTTCAAAGCCAGTCTCAGCAACTTAGCAAGGCCCTGAGCAACTCAGTGAGACCCTGTCTCTAAATAAAATACAAAAAAAAAAAAAAAAAAATAGGGCTGGGGCTGTACCTCAGTGACAGAGTGCTTACCTTGGCATGTGTGAGGCTCTGGCTTCAATCCTCAGAACCACATAAAAATAAATAAAACAAAGATATTCCGTCCATATACAACTACAAAAATTTCTTAAAAAAATAAAATAAATAAAATAAAGGGATGGGGATGTGGCTTGAATACTACAAATACTACAATATCTACAAATGCTACAAATTGTACATTGTGGTTGAATGCCTCTGATTCAATCCCTGGTAACAACATCAACAACAACAACAAAAAAACCCCCACAAAAAACAGAAAGCAAACAAAGAACCTACACACACACATTAAAAAAAAATGTGACTAAGATAATTACATCTTAAAGTTCTAATCTTGTAATATGTGGGTTTTGTGAATGAAAACTCATCACACTGTAATGGCTTTAGCAAATAACAAAAAGCTATTATTCCTAATTCAAATTGAATTTAAGAATCTTTTTACAATAGCTTTCCTTTTTCAAAGTAATTTTGTTGCACATATTTCAGGCATACAACAGGATGTTATAAGATACACATAGATACTAGAATAGTCATTATGGTGGAGAAAGTTTTTTTAAAGATTAATTATACAGAGAGGATAATGGTTACTTGGAGGTAGTAGGTGAGATGAGGAAATGCTGGTCAAAGAATACAAAATAGCAGACATGTTGGACAAACAAATCTATACATCTAGTATACAGAATGAGGACTGTAGTTAATACTTTTAAAATTGAACCTATTAAAAGTAACAAATCCATCACTGTCTAGCAGCCTCTTTATCTATACATGAGAAGCATCATTCAAAGCTTGAGGGTATGTTTAAATCAGTATGTTTTATGAAACAATCATACATATTGAATTGAAGACCATCAAGTGCTTTAAATTCCTGTCATATCATTTCAGTCTGAAAACCTATTATGAACTAGTTAGGTGTGGCTTAGCTATGTGTTATTTTAGTCATATAGTTTATTATTATGGGACAAGTTTTCACCTTTACTTAGATATTTATTTGTTTACTTTTTCTATCATTTTTTTCTCTGTGTGTTAATGGTCTGTTTGAACTTCTGTTAGTGAATATTTTGCATTAAAACCAAGGTATTCAAGTAAGTTATCCTGGGAATAATAAGTAAGTAAGTAAGTAAAGTGTACTATACTCATCCAAAGATGCTCAGCTGGAATGTTTTAATTCCTGAAATTTTTAAAATTCTACTCATCTGAATATCTTCTATTTGGCAATCTGTATCCACTTTTCATCTTGCCATCCTGCTCTGCATTACAGGAGGATAAACTCCATGGGCTGCAACCATCATTTGGCTCCAGTTTGGCTTAGTCAATAGAGGGTACTGGAAGATAGGAACACCCATGTTTAAGAAAATAGGAGAATGAGATCAGATATTTTTTCCCGCTCCTTCCTTACAAATCTGCTTAAGTTGATTGTAACCCTCCCAGCCTTGTTTGCTCTTGTTGGTTGCGCCTCTCCACACCTCTCTCTAAAGAGCTGGAAATTTCTTTTACCCTCATCCTTTTAGGCATAGGGGTAGTAACACTATACTTAACAGTGCTTGTGCTTTTCCTACACATGTCCACACCCTTATAAATAGTCCTTTGCCGCTGTATCCTGCACAAATAGGCATCAGATAACCGCACGGAGGTGTGAGGCAGCTGAGAAATTAAAAGTCTAAATTAATAAGAGATAAAAGACAAAAGACACAGAAAAATAGTTTCACAGTGAGGGCCTGGTGGGCAGATGGGAACTGATGGGTCCGATCCCTAACAAAGAGTGAGGCTCCACATGCTTTACTTATAAGGGAGCACATTAAAGGGATTTATTGTGATGAAGGGTTATTCAAGGTAAACAAGAAGTGTGGGGCTATGGGGAAGTTGGCCTGATTGGAGCCTTATCACTTGCACAGCAATTCTTCTTCCTCCAGGCAGCTGGCACCTCAAGGCTACTTGGGTGCACTGGTATCTCTTTCCACCTCAGGGGATTTGCATCTGAAGCAATAAATTCTGCAGTATCAGCTCAGTGAGATAAGGGAGAGTTCTCTGAGGGGCACACCTCTGCTTAGAGATGGCTCAGACAAGCCCACAATTGATTCGTAGTTCTCTACAGTCCTTCCATTAAATACCCCTCAAATGTAACTATTTGGATATTACATCTTTTTCAGACTTGATATATCTACTAGTTTAGTTATTGACATTAAGTTTATAAGGAACTGGCTTAGCTTTGAATGGAGTGGTTCATGAGAAGTAACTCACTGCTTTTAATATAAAATCTTGAAGAGAGTGAAATACTCATTAACAGATCTCAAACTGTTAATATAAAAATGTGGGATCAGTATAAAACAACTGAAGGTGATTGTGTATTCAGAAAATGCCTGGAGATCCAACTTTGAAATATACTGATAATTGGAACTAACTTAAAAGTCAATAAATAGGCAAGCAACAACATAAATGGAGTCATTTCCATCACATCCATTGTTGGCCAGTGTTAGGTCAAATTGGGTGGCTGCAGGGGGAGGAAGCAAAGTCACCTAGCAACACACTGCACCAGAAGTGACCAATGAGGCAGACCTGCTGACCCTGACGTCCACCTTGGGTCCACCTTTTCCTGGGCAGGACCCTTGACCCCTTTCCTCTGTATAAAAACCCTGAGCAGCCAAAGCCACATGTGATTTCTTCTGGCTCTCCCACCCCGACTTTCACCCCGGGGGCTGGAGATTTCGCCCTGGACTCCAATAAATCTCAAGCCACTACTTTTGTCTGACTCTGGTGAATCTGCCTGGTGAGCGCACTCCTTTTGGCCACCTGCTGCCTTTGTGAGCTTTACGCGCCGCCTTTTGCGAGTTTTATAGCCAGATCGTTAATAGGATACTTGGAACCATGGGTAGAATATCAAGGAGGAAGAGTTTATATTCGCTTTTTGTTTTTGGAACTGGGGATTGAACTCAGGGGTACTTGGCCACCAAGCCACATCCCCAGTCCTATTTTGTATTTTATTTAGAGACAGTCTCACTGAATTGCTTAAGGCCTTGCCCTTTACTGAGGCTGGCTTTGAACTTGCGATCCTCCAGCCTCAGCCTCCTGAGCTGCTGGGATTACAGGCATGCGCCACCACGACTGGCTGTATTCACTTTTTAAATATTGTTCTTATAGCTTTGATTTCCAAACATAAGCAACATTTCTCAGATACAGATTCTTCTTTTGTACTCTATTGAATGTGACTCTATAGAATCCAAATGCTTATTCATCTCTCCATTTGGATATTTAATAACTATCTCCTATATAATATGTGCAAGTTGAGTTATCGACTTTACAAAACCCTTACCCTGCTAAGTCATTTGAAGTTTTCTAATTGCCCAGGTAAACACTTCTGACATTACAATTAATCCTTTCTTTTATTCTCCATATTCATTTCATTATGACAACCTGTTTGTTCTGCCTTCAGACTGTATTCAGAAGATGAGCATTTCACATCATCTCCAGAATTAATAAGCTACATCTTATGATCATCTAGTATTTCTCCTATTGTAATATTTGCCTAGTCTCCTGCCCTTGACCCCATAGAAGTGACTTTCTACCCATCAACCAGAGATCATTTTAAAACATGAGCATATCATGATTTAATATCTTATGATAACTTGCTCTATATTCTAAATAGAGGGATACATCAATATTTCATAAGTTATAAAATTAAACTGAAGAAATCTATGTAGAATAGATAGTGAGAATGAAAAATGACATTGCTACTTTAGGAGGCAATTTATCAGTTAGTACAAAGTTAAATGCAATCTTATCATAAAACCTTGCAATTGTACTCAGTATTTACCCGAGTTGAAAACGTGTGTTCACACAAAAACGTACCTATGAACATTTATAGAAGCTTTATTCAGCAATGTCCAAACTTGAAAGCAACCAAAATGTCTTTCAAGAGTGAATGGATAAACTGTGATACTACTATATAATGAAATATTATTTAGTGGCAAAAAATGAACTTCAAGGCATAAAAAGGAACCTTGATGATAAAGGATGAATGAGTCAAGGCTATTATATCAACAATATTATATTTTGGAAAAGTTAAAACTATAGAGAAAATGAAAAGATCAGTGGTAACCAGCAATTCAGGATGGAGGGACTGATGAATCATTAGAGTACAATGATATTGAGGACAGCAAAATTATTCTGCACAACATTGTAATGGTGAATACATGCTCTAATGCATACTATGAACTTTAGTTAATAAAAAATTAGTTTCTGCTAAATTATAAGAAATTAACCACAGTAATATAAGATGTTAATTGTAGAAAAATAATTTATTTTGTGTATTTTAGGATATGATCAGTTTTATCCTTCTGAAAATTTAACATTAAACTGGCATATTTGATTTGTGGAAGTAGGCTTGAAATTAAGAATTTTACATACTTTAATTCAGGCCCTCACTACTTCATAAGTGATAAATTCTAACAGTCTCTTAATTTGTTTTCCTGCATTAGACATTCCCATTTCTTGGTCAATGCAAATAGCATAGATAATTAAGTTTTCTAAATCATTGCTTTTCATTTGTCACGCAATACCCAAAGACCTTTAATATCATTCTATTGCTCACAGAATGAATTTCAAAGTTTTTAGCACACCACTCAATCTTTCCTTTGACTCTTTCTCACTTGCCCTCTAAAATGAACTTCTGCTGTTGAAGAACAATGTTCTAAGGAAACTGGTTTATTAATTCTAATTTTCATACTCACTTCCTTTTTGCTAAACTTAAATAAAATATCTGCAACAACAGCTCTGCCAATTACAACTTGTGATATTGATCAATTTTTTCTGAAGCTTTTAGAACATCAGTTTCCTTATCTGAAAAACATGTATGAGAATATGTACTTTTGGGGTTGCTGTTATATGCATTTTGACACTGTTTGCCCTCTCTGTTTCTACTCCTATGAAACTATGAAACAAACCTAGGATTCAACTTCCATATAAATTTCCCAATGCTCTGACAACTCAGGATATTTTAGCTTCTGTGGCATGGCAGTGTGTACCAAGGCTGACACTGGAGTAGTCTTATTTGTCTTTGCATTAATAAACTCATTCAATAAATGAAGCATGATGCTGAATGATCTGGAAATAAACCTACAAACATGAATATGATAAGGCTATTGTCCCAAAATATTTACCATCTAAATAGAAGAGACAAAATGTACTATAGGATAAAGTCCTTCATGATAGGGTACATGTCTGGTTACTACAAGATATTAGTAATCCTAGCCAGGCACAGAGGTGCACAACTGTAATTCCAAAAGCTTGGGAAGCTGAGGCAGGAGGATCACAAGTTCAAAGCCAGCCTCAGCAACTTAGTGAGGCACTTACCAACTCAGTAAGACCCTGTCTCTAAATAAAATATTTTACAAAGGGCAGGGGATGTGGCTCTGGTTAAATGCCCCTGGGTTCAATCCCTGGTCCAAAAAGAAAAAAAGAAAGAAAGAAAGAAAGAAAGAAAGAAAGAAAGAAAGAAAGAAAGAAAGAAAAAAAGAAAGAAAGAAAGAAAGAATGAATTAGTAGTTCTAAAACTTTCCCCTGTGCTTTGTGAATACCCAACACTAAATATAGATTTACTTATGATAATATACAAAAAAAATGTGAAATGAGGAGTTGGTAAAAAAAAAACAGGAACATACTTGAAAAAATAAAGCATTCCAATTAGCATTTCAAGAAAAGACCAAACTTCTTAAAAATTATTAGTTTTCGTTTTCCTCAGAGTATAATTTAGGCTTCTGTTTATTTTCATTTGTAAAGCCACAGTTAAACAAAACCTACAATACCTATGGCAGCAAGGACTGAAGTTAAAGAACAATCCATTTTTTTTCTGTGATATATGTTCACTATTTGTATCTTGCTGCTGTAAAGATCTCTTAAATGTAGTTGGTGCTTGATGGTTTATAAAGTAGCTTCAATGGAGTAACCTCATATTTTTTCACTCAAATAACTAATGACAATTACTATGTGTATTTTTTCCTGAAACAAATATATGCTAGCATATACATTTTCCAACTTTTCTCAAAACCAATGATATGAACAGCTCATATTATTGACTATGTCCTAAAATGGAACTAAGGAAATATTAAACACAAAAATCTCACTCTTATTACTACCATCATGCTTAATCATCAATCAGTATTACCCAATTTTTTAGTACTTTTCTGCCAAAAAACAGAATAAAATACAATTTATCTGAATGAATATGTAATTTAACAATCAAGGTATATGTTTATTTTTTTGTTTTGGTTATTAAAAATCTTAGTGAGATTTAACAAATAATTCCAATGACTCACTACTTGGTTTGCAACATTCTTTGTTTCTCTTCAACTACCCAGGAAAGAGACAACCTAGGGAATTGGAGAAAATACTTGCAAATTATACATCTGACAAGGGAGTAATATCCAAAATATATAAGGAATTAAACTCAATAGCACAAAATAAATCCCACAAATATTTGAATTAAAAAAAGAAAAAGAAAGAAGAAAAATATAAAAAGAAATTGTTAACATGAAAAATTAAAAATAATTAGATAATTATGAAAATGAATATCTGAATATTCTCAAATGAATGATGGGAAAAAGAATGTCATAAAACCATGACAATGTAAGGAATGTGTAAAGTTAATATGATACCACCTACTTATGATGTTCTCCACAATAGATTATGTACAGTTGAATACAGAGTTAAAAGGAACTAAATTCTTAGATTTCATGACTCATAAAGACATTTGGCACCTTATTCTCATTGTTTTGAAAATTAAAAGTTCATATAATGTAAATGACTGATGGCATTAGGCCAAATAAAAGAAACAGATAAATATGAGACTCTCGAAAAAATATAAAAATCATAATGAAAATCTTAGAAAGTTTTCTAGATACCAGGAAACCAAATTTCTCTGAATACTTAAAAATTTGGTAAAGGAAGATCTAATAACTAAGACTATGGGAATTCTGTTTTGTTTCTTTTGCCCCCAAATTGAGGATATTACTGTTGTTAAAGGAAAATTTAAGCTACCTACAATTTTATTTTTTAAGATTTAATGTAAGGCAAAAATATCTTTAGATACTATTTCCTTATGGAATTTATTTTCCTGTGGATAGTTTCATAATCTTTGAAGGTGTACTGTGATGTGTCAGATATTTGGCTAGGTCCAGGTTCATCTCCAAAGGTGGGCAAGATAGCTATTGTCCAGATGATAAACATCAACTGCAATTAAGTGTAAACATTATTACAGAATAATTTTCTAATTCCTGCCTGGTATAGGACCCTCTTGTCACTGACAAATACTCTAGAATAAACAACTTAAATGGAAAAAAATAAGAAACTATGAACAGACATTTCTCAAAAAAGACCTAAAAATGACTAATAAGTAAATTTTGAAATGCTCAATATTACTCATCATCAGAGCAATGAAAATAAAAATCAAAATCAGATATCACCTCACCCCAGTTAGATTGACTTCTATCAGAAAAGATAAAAGATAAAAAGTGTTGGTAGGGATATAGAGAAAATGGAAGTTTTACAAACTGATGGTAAGGATATCAAAAGAATGAAATCCTGCGATTTGTGAAGACGTGGATGAACCTGGATGCTATCATGTTAAGTTAAATAAGCCAAGCACAGACACACGCCATATATTCTCATTCATATGTGGAATCTATAAAAGATGACATCACAGAAGTAGTGTAAGTAGAATGGTAGTTATCAGGTCAGGATCAAAGAATAAATAGTTAATTTAGGAGGAATAAGTCCAAGACATCTATTGTATAGCTTGCTTATTGTAATTAATTACAACACATTGTATTCTTGAAACAATGCAAAAGATGTGGATGTTAAGAGTTTTCACACCAAAATAATACATGAAGTATCATATCTGTTAATTAGCTAGACTTAAGCACAATGCTTTAAAACATCATATTGAAAATGATAATATATACAATTTTATGTCATTTTTGAAACAGTATATCATCTCAGAAATTTAAGACTTTTTCAATGCATTTTAAAATAAAATCTAAATATCTTAATAATGTACATGTTCCTTGATGATATGTTTCCTGACTGTCTTTGACCTCCAGTCATGTCATCCTCCTTCCTTTTTCTCAGTCTACTGCATTGCTATATAGGAATACTTTTTTCCCTCTCATCCATTCCTCAATCACTTGAGGCATGTCTTTGTTGAAACACCACCCATTGGAGGACCTTCGTCATAATCCTCTCTAAATAGCTAAATATATAGGTAAATATAGCAGTAAATACCCTATGTAGGTAAAATTATAAGTGCAGAAATGGTAGGTCTTTATCTATACATTACCCTCATTAGATTATGAATTATAGGAGTGACGAATTTTCAGTTTTTGTGTTTGTTGACTAATATCATGCTTAAGACAACTTTTGACATAAAACAGAAACAAAAATATTTACTGAATGAATTAGCATAATCATTACATATATGGGGGCAGGTAGGGGAGGTTTTGGAAGGAATAGAACTTTCAAAGTCTGTTTTTCCATTCAGTTTCCTTCATAGAAGCAATGAACTCTATTTAGAAGCTAGAATGACAGTCAGCCACAGTGAAAGTGCTGAACTTCTACAGATACTGTAATCCTTTCTGGGTCTCTGATTTCGACTCATTCAATTGAGAGATGATCAACAATTGAGTTGCAGCAATGGCAAAGGAACAGATATTTGGAAAATGGATGAAGAAGGCTAAGAAAAATTTATAAAGTCTGACAACAAATCAGATGTGGAACGTGAGGGGTGAAAAATAATTAATAGTACCAAACTTTATATTCTGGAAAATTGGGTCCATAGGGATAAAATTCTGCCTTTACCTTCATCAAAGAACTCCTCCTTCCTCTTTAACAATATTGCTTTGGTATCAAGAATAGCAATCCTCCTCAAAACTAAGCATTATCTAGAAGAAGAAACGCTACCATGATAAATCACAGTGGCAAATGATCTGACTGAGATCACTATAACATAAAACAGGGATGGGGAAAACCCTAAAATTAACTCTTAAAGATAAGGCAATATATCAAGAATGAATATGATGGCATTTAAAACCCTAACTACTGAATTCATTTTTATTTGGGAGTCTTTGTTCAAACATGGGTTGTTACTCCTAAGCAGGCATTTGGGTTTAATAAAGACAGTAAATTTTATTCTAACAGACCTGTGCAAGGAAATAAAACAATGATAATGCCCTGTGAACTAGAATTAGTCTGCTTTGTATTGGAAGGCAATGGTTTAAGATTTTAACTTAACTACTAACCAATAATTTAACCTAAGCTTTCTTGTATCACTAATTAAGATATTCTCATGCAACATAGTGAGAGAATTGCACAGTCAATAGTTCTCAAACTTTACTGTGTATCACGATCACCTAGGGAGCGTATTCAAACACAGATTACTGGGACCCAGCTCCTGAGACTGATTCAATAAATCTAAGTCAGTAAGTCTAACAATTTCCTGAATAATGGTGATGCTGCTGGTCTGGGGATTTTCTTTGAGAATCACTGTCATAAAGTCATATTTCTCGTCACCAGAGGAAGTATTCTTTAAAATATTAAAATTTATATCCACATGTAGTATAAGAGCTTTGAGACTAAAATATCCCTTCATCCTTGTCATTGCCAGTAGGGCAATTTCACACTCTCCTGAACGACTAAGAGATGTAATCCTTGGATGAAGTGTTAATTAACCAAATCACTAGTGAGACAGAGAAAACAGGGAGAGGAGAGGCAAAGAAATATGGTTTCTAAGTCAATGTTCTAGAAATATATTTCCGGCTTTTATAAAAGAAATATTTTTAGACAATCAACTGAATTCTTATTCTCCACATCTGTTGACAATCTCTAAAATGGTCAGGTCAGGCTTGATGGTTTAGCCTCAGGGAGTCAAGCTGAGAGAAAAAACAATCTCTAAGCAATTTCTCCAAATGTTTATGCAAATCATGAGCTGCTTCCCTCATATTTAAGTATAATTTCAAGTTTCACTGATTCTTTTTTTCTAATATTAAATGTTTAAAAAATTATTTTCACAAGTAAGCAAATCTCAAAACCTGTCCTTTTTGTAACTTAAGCAGTCCATTGTATAATATATGAGGTTTTGTTGTTGTTGTTGTTGCTGTTTTTTACTGTGTGAGACATTTGTTCCATGCTGAATGCATTAGAATATACCAATACTTTCACAAATTATTAAAGTTTATTTGCCATTAAAATAGTCCTTATAATATATTTGTAAGCATCATTCTCTACAAACAAAAGAAAATAAGACCAACTCCTCCCCAAAAACTTTCTGATGATAAAACTTTCATGACTCCAGTCGCAGTACCCAAGTACAATGCCTGGAACACAGTGGGCACTTCATATGCTTGCTTGATGATTGACTTCATGGTTAAAATGGGTAGATAACGTATTAACCATTATTCATCTTATTCTCACATACTTTCCCAGAATTGAATAAATTAAAACAAGGTTTATACATGGAAAATAGCTGTACAAAGTGGCCTAAAAATTGGTCAGCAGAATAGCAGCATATAAATTTAAGTGGTATAGCTGATTCTCACACATGTGGAAATATGAAATTAGTTTCATGAAAGTATATTGATCAAGATCATAAGAGGGATATTTATATACTTTTACTTTAGCAGGTTAGAGATAGCATAATTCAAATCTAAAATGAGGGATATTTATATACTTTTACTTTAGCAGGTTAGAGATAGCTATATTCAAATCTAAAATTCAAATCTTTACTTTAGCAGGTTAGAGATAGCTATAATTCAAATCTAAATCTAGTTTTTTTCCTTCTTCATCTTAAATTTCAACTATACAGTATTTTCGCCTTAGCAATATTTTACTATTATTTCATAGTGGTGCAGTGGGACAGGGTTATCACAGAAATATGAATGCATGAAGGGGAAGAAAGAGATGGAGGGATGCTCTAAGAAGTCCTGTGTTTCTAAATGCTCATTGAACTACTTCAAAATCACTATTAATAAAATGGCAAGTGCATGTTCTTCAATATAAAAAATTACATTGAAAGTGAATGGATTATTAAATCCTTCAATCAAAAGTTACAGAGTGGTTGAATGGTTAAAAAACACCAAGACTTTATGATACCTATAAGAAACTCACTTCATCTATAAGAACACATGTAGGAATGAAATTAAAAGAAAAAGAAAAAGATATTCCATGCAAATGGAACACACAAAAGAGCAGTAATAGATAAACTTACATAATAAAAAGTAGAATTTTAGTCAATAACTGTAAAATGAGACCAGGAAAATCGTAATTAAGTGATGAATGGGTCAACTCACCAAGAGAACATAATTATAAATATATGTGTAAATACCACCTTATACACATACATGCATAAGGCAAATATTAATAGACCTGAAGGGAGAGATAAGCTGTAATACAGTCATAGTAGGAGAATTCCATACTCCTCTTTCAGCAACAGAGAGATCATCCAGACAGAAAATTAATAAGGAAACATTGAACTTAAACTACACTTTAGATTAAATATACTTTAGACTAAATACACAAAAACAGAGCATTGCATCCAACAGCATCAGAATACACATATTTCTCAAGAAAACATGGAACGTCCTCCAGGATAGATTATATTTTA
Organism: Glaucomys volans; assembly: GCA_020662805.1. Classification (NCBI taxonomy): domain Eukaryota; kingdom Metazoa; phylum Chordata; class Mammalia; order Rodentia; family Sciuridae; genus Glaucomys; species Glaucomys volans. The sequence continues at coordinate 713,346 of JAJEJO010050072.1, forward strand.
GGCCAAAAACAAATTTGAAAAAATTGAAGAATATTGAAATAATATCAATTATATTTTCTCAATATGATGGTATAAAACTAATGAACAAACAAAGCAATTTTGAAAAAATTGCAGCACATAAAAATTAAACATGCTCCTGAGAAACCAATGAATCAATGAAGAAATTAAAAAGGAAATTAAAAAATATCTTGGGAGAATAGAAGTTAAAATGGAAATACAACGTATCAGAACCTTATTTGGTACATCAAAGCAATTCTAAGAGGTAAGTTTAATGGTGTTAAAAAGACTCATATATCCAAATGTAGACCAATGAAATCAGATCCTTATATCCCATTATATACTAAACTAACTAAAAATATATTAAAATCTAAAATGTTAGTATGCAAAATTGTAATATTATAAGACGAGAACAGACGAAGTGCTGTGTTACATTGATCTTAGCATCAAGTTTTTGAATGTGAACAGAAAATCACAGGCAACAAAAGGAAAATAGACAAATGAGATTGCATCAGACTAAAAAGCTTTTGTATGTAGAAGAAAAGAATCACCAGAGTGAAGAGAAAACCAGTAGAATTAGAGAAAAATTTCGTAAATCATATATCTTATAAAGTGTTAATATTCAAAAAATATAAGGAATCCAAACAACTTAGAAATAACCTGGTTTTAAAATGTGCAATGGATCTGAATAGAAATTTCTTAAAAGAAGATATAAAAATAATCAACAGGCAAATTTAAAAAATGCTCAACATAACTAATCTTCAGAAAAAAAATCAAAACCATATGAAATACCACCTCCCACCTGTAAGAATGGCTATTATTAATAAGACAAAGTTTGGAGAGAGTATGAAAAAAGGGAAACCTTACACACTTGGTAAGAATGGAAATTGGTCTAGCTGTTATGGGAACTGTATGGACATTCCTAAAACTGTTAAAAATAGAACTACAATCTGATACTGCAGTCCCACTATTGGATATATATCTAAAGGAAATAAGTATCTTGGTATTTGAATGTCCTTTTTAATAATAGTATAATTCACAACAACCAAGACATGGAATCATTCTAAGTGTCCATCAATCAGCAATGGATGAATGGATAGCAACAATGTGATGTATCTACTTATCTATACACACACATAGAGGAAAGCTGTCCAGCCACTTAAAAAAGAAATCCTGACATTTGTGATGACAAGAATAAACCTGGAATCCATTAAGCAAAATGATATAAGCCAGGCACAGAAAGACAAATACTCTGTGATCCAACTTCCTTGTAGGACCTTAAAAAAAAAGAAATTTTAACTCATAGCAACAGAGAATAGAATGGTGGTTACTAAGGCCTGAAGGAGTGGGAAGATATTGGTCAAATAATTCAAAATTTCAATTAGGAGGAATAAGTTCAAGAAATCTATGGTACAACACAGTGATAGTAGTTAATAAAATGTACTGTTTTCTTAAAAATTGCTCAGAGTAAAATAGTATTTGAGGTAATACATATATGATTAAATGAACCATTTCACAATGTGTACATATTTCAGAAAATTTTACATGATAAATGTGTGTATGTGTGTATGTATATGTGTGTATATATGTATATATCTATATACATAATGCACACACATACCATTTTACTTGTCAATCAACAATTTTTTTGTCCATCAATAATTATTTTTTAAAAGTTATTATTTTAAGACTTCAGGATCAGGCTCCCAGAGTAATTCTGTGGCAGAAACAATGTTTATGTTCAAGATCATGGGGAATATAAAGTGAAAATATAAAAATATACAACTGGAACTTCTGGTGATCAAAGTATAGATTGGGCTAAATGAGAGTATATGTCAAAAAGATCTTAGGTTATGACAAAAGGATAACACCAGTCAATAATGAAAATTTGTGTGAAAGCTTTAAATAAAGAAGAACACAAAATGTTTGTGATATATGTAACAAGATTTAGAAGCACATTACTGACCAAGAATATGATGAACATACGACAAAATTCAGGATGTTTGGGAAATCTATGAAATGAAATTTAAAAGAATTCACAACTAGAAAGCCAGCTCTATGGAATATTCTCAGCAAAATATTTCATGAAAATGAATTGAAAAATAAAAGGTAAAACTATCAAAGGAAGGAACTACACTAAAGGAACAGTCAAAGAAGAAGCTAATTCAAATTTAAAATCAGAAATAAACAAAAATGACCAGGAATACAAATCATATCTCAATAATAACTTTGAATGTAAATGGCCTAAACTCATCAATCAAAAGACATAGACTGACGGATTGGATTAAAAAACAAAACCCAACAGTAAACTGTCTCCAAGAGACTCAACTCATAGGCAAAACTTTCACAAATGAAGGTGAAAGGATGGGAAAAACATATAACTCACATGTACCTCATAAACAAGCAGGGGTTTCTATCCACATATGAGACAAAGTGGACTTAAAGCCAAAGTAAATCAAAAGGGACAAAAAAAGGACATTTCATACTACTTAAAAAATTATACATCAATAAAACATAACAATTGTAAATATTTATGCCCCAAATAATAGACTATCTACATACATAGAACAAACCTTTGTCAATTTCAAGAATCAAATAGAGCACAACACAATAATACTGGGTGATTATAACACACCTGTCTCATCACTGAATATATATTCCAAAAAAAATACTAAACAAAGAAACTACAGAACTAAATACAATCGATAATTTAGACTTAACAAACATATAGAGTATTTCATCCATCAATGATTGAATACATTTTCTTCTCAGCAGCACATGGATCCTTCTCTAAGGATTCTTACCAAATACAAAAAAGAGATAATACCCCTTGCATCCAATTAGATCATAATGAAATAAAATGAGAAATCAAAAATAAAATAAAAAATAGAAGCTACTCTAATACCTGGAGACTAAATAACATGGTATTGAATGACCAATAGATAGCAGAAGAAAACAGGGATGAAATTAAAAATCACTTACAAGTAAATTATAATAGTGACACAACATATCAAAATTTCTGGAACACTATGAAGGCAGTTCTAAGAGGAGAGTTAACAGACTGAAGGTGAAAGGATGGGAAAAACATATCACTCACATTGACCTCATAAACAAGCAGGAGTTTCTATCCTCATATGAGATAAAGTGGACTTAAACAGTCTTGCAGTCTTCAAAAGAGTAGAAAACAGAAAATAGAATAGAAAATAGCCAAGCAAATAACGTAACATTATATTCCAAAGACCTAGAAAAAGAACAAATCAACACCAAAACCAGTAGAAGACAGGAAGTAATTAAAATCAGAGCTGAAATCAATGAAATTGAAAAAAAAGAAACAATTCAAAAAAATGACAGAACAAAAAGTTGGTTCTTTGAAAAAAATAAATAAAATTGATAAACCCTTAGCCACACTAATGAAGAGAAAGAGCGAAAAATCAAATTACTAAAATTTGTGATCAAAAAGGAAATATCAGGACACTACTAAAATACAGAAAAAAATCAGAAACTACTTTGAAAACTTATACTCCAATATAAAATAGAAAATCATGATGACATCAACAAATTTCAAGAGACATACGACTACCCAAACTGAATCAAGAGGACATACACAATTTAACAAGAGCAATTTCAAGCAATGAAATAGAGGACACCATCAAAAGATACAAGAAAACCCAGGATCAGATGCATTCTCAGCAGAGTTCTATAAGACCTTCAAAGAAAAATTAACACCAATAGTCCTCAAATTATTCCATGAAATAGAAAAAGAGGGAACCCTTCAAAATCCTTTAACGAAGCTTGTATGACCCTGATGCCAAAACCAAAGAAACATCAAAGAAAGAAAACTTCAGACCAATAACCCTGATGAACACAGATGCAAAAATTCTCAGTAAAATTTTGGCAAATTGCATACAAAAACATATTAAAAATATAGTGCACCATGATAGGATCAAATGGGTTTCATCCCAGGGATGCAAAATTGGTTCAATATATGAAATAAATAAACATAATACATCACATCAATAGATATAAGACAAGAATCACACAATTATCTTAATAGATGCAAAAAAAAGCATTTGACAAAATACAGCACCCATTCATGCTCAAAACACTAGAAAAATTAAGGATAGTAGGAACATACTTCAACCTTGTAAAAGCTATATATGCTAAACCAAGGCCAACATCATTCTAAATGGGGAAAAATTGGATGCATTCCCTCTAAAAACTGGAAGGAGACAAGCATGCAATCTTTAACCACTTTTATTCAACATGGTCCTTGAAACTCTAGCCAGAACAGTAAGAAGAAAGAAATTAAAGGGATATGAATAGGAAAAAAAGAACTCAAACCATCCCTATTTTCCTATGACGCAATTCTAAGAAGATCCAAAAATTTCCACCAGAAAACTTCTAGAACTCATGAATGAATTCAGCAAAGTATCAGGATATAAAATTAATACCCATAAATAAATTGTGTTCTTATATATCAGTGATGAATCTACTAAAGGAAAAATTAGGAAAATTACCCCATTCACAATAGCCTCAAAAAATAAAATATCTGGGAATCAATCTAACAAAAGATGTGAAAGACTTCTACAATGAAAACTACAGAATACTAAAGAAAGATATTGTTGAAGATCTTAGAAGATGGAAAGATCTCCCATGCTGGTGGATAGGCAGAGTTAACATTGTCAAAATGGCCATACTACCAAAAGTGCTATACAGATTTAATGAAATTCTTATTAAAATCCCAATAACATTTTTCATAGAAATAGAAAAACAAGTCATGAAATTCATTTGGAAAAATAAGAGACCCCAAATAGTAAAGCATTTCTTAGCAAAAGTAAGGTTGGAGGCATCAGAATACCAGACCTCAAATTATACTACAGAGCCATAATAAGAAAAACAACATGGTATTGGCACAAAAACAGACATGTAGACCAGTGGTACAGAATAGAAGATACAGAGGTAAACCCACATAAATACAGTTATCTCATACTAGATAAAGGCACCAAAAACATACACTGGAGAAAAAATAGCCTCTTCAACTAATTGTGCTAGGTACATTGGAAATCCATATGCAGCATAATGAAATTAAACCTCTCTCACTGTGCACAAAACTCAACTCGAAGTGGATCAAGGACTTAGGTATTAGACCAGATACCCTACACCTAATAGAAGAAATAATAGGCCCAAATCTGCATCATGTTGGCTTAGGAAATGATTCCTCAACAAGACTCCTAAATCGCAAGAAGCAAAATCAAAAATCAACAAATGGTATGGTATCAAACTAAAAAACTTCTTCGCAGCAAAGGAAACAATCAAGAATGTGAAGAGAGAACCTATAGAATGGGAGAAAATCTTTGCCACCTCCACCTCAGATACAGCATTAATCTCCAGGCTATATAAAGAACTCAAGACATTTAACACCAAAAATACAAATAATTGAATCAATAAATAGGTTAAGGGACTGACCAGACACTTCACAGAAGAAGAAATATGATTGGTCGAAAAATATATGAAAAAAGTTCATCATCTCTAGCAGTTAGAGAAATGCAAATCAAAACTACTCTAGGATTTCATCTCACTCCAGTCAGAATGGCAATTATAGAGAATATAAGCAACAATAAATGCTGCAAGAATATGAAAAAAGATACACTCATACATTGCTGCTGGGACTGCAAATTGGAGCAACCACTCTGGAAAGCAGTATAGAGATTCCTTAGAAAACTTGGAATGTGGCCAACATTTGACCCAGTTATCCCACTCCTTGGTATATATCCAAAGGAATTAAAATCAGCATACTATAGTGACATGAGATGTTTATTGCAGCTTAATTCACAATAGCCAAGCTATGGAATCAACCTATGTGCCCTTCAAAAGATGAATGGATAAAGAAAATGTGGTATATATACAGAATGGAATATTACTCAGCCATAAAGAAGAATGAAATCATGGCATTTGCTGGTAAATGGGTGGAACTTTAGACTATCATGCTAAGTGAAATAAGCCAATTTCAATTAACCAAAGGCTGAATGTTTTCTCTGATATCTGAATGGTAACTCACAATAAGGGGAGGGGGTAGGGAAGAATAGAAGTACTTTGGATTAAACAAAGGGGAATGAAGTGATGGGGGGAATGGGAATAGGAAAGATAGTAGAATTAATCAGATGTTAATTTTTATGTGCATATATGACTACATGACCAATGTAATTCTACATCATGTACAACCAGAAGAATGAGAAGTTGTACTCCATATATATATATATATATATATATATATATAATGTCAAAATACATTCTACTATCATGTATACCTAATAACAAATTTAAAGAAAGGAAATGAGTTCCTCATAATTAAAAGTGACTTCCTTATAGTGAAATTCTCATATTTAATCATAATAATTACTATTATATTTGTCTTGATGTTGAAGTGCAACTAATTTCTATATGTAAAGTTATAGAATTTATAATTGTCAAAATATAAATTTTGGTTAATTTTTAATGGGTTTTGAGTTTTTACATTTTCCCCATTTATAGAGCACTATCTGAAAGTGTACTCTCTAGTGTACTCTCTAGAGTATCGCAGTTCAAATTGTTCACCCTTTCTCACTGGAAAAACATCACTAGACATGGTCATTTATATATACTGTCTTATATTGCACAGGAGTTCCAAAAACAAGAATATAGGTAGGCACACAATTTATTACCCTGTGAACATTACCTCCAAAGACAGCTGTGCAAATAAAAATGGAAAATCCCTTATCAACTGATCAAACCCAAATTTATTTTTTGTTAAACCATATTTCCAGGGAGGTACAAGGAACCAAAGGACCAATGAAAGCAAAATTCATTGTCTATCAACATGGTGCCAATCAATAAATGTGACAGATATATAGAAACCTCTATAGTTATTTATTCCTATATTGCAGCAAAGGTTGGACTTATGGGAATGCTGGTCCAGTAAGTGTCATGTCTGCCAATGACATTGAAATGTGATTTGCAGAGTACTTAGTGTCATAATGCTAGAGTAGTGACCCCTTCTCTTTCTATTTAACCACTGATATTTAAAGATAGTCTCTTCCTTAACATCCTCCCCTAATATTAAAGTACCCAACTTCTGTTGCCATATAAAACTGCTACATTTATTGGCATATATATGTATATATATGTATATATACATATGTATATGTACACATATATATATGTATATGTCTTTATTTACCTTTAAATTTTGATCTTCCCAAAGGTAGTACCTATGCCTAAGTACCTGGATCATAAGCACTAAATAAATGCTTACTAAAGAAGGATGTCTTGAATAATTTGAGCATAAACATAATTATTTTAATAATTTGACCAGTCTTATTGTCTATAAGCTATACACAAGATATGTTGCTAGGCATTAAGATACAAACATAAAGAGATACGATTCCATCCTTCTTTGTTTTCTAATCTGACTTGGGAGACATATACAAAAGAGACACTTTGATAGAGCATAATAAATGATGAATAAAGTTACGCATGGGGTATTATGTGAATCCAGACTGGAAACATTCATTTTTATTTAAGAAATATTCTTTTGGCAGGAGATATGGGTGAATACATGAAGAGGAAGTATAGTGAATGTATGAGAAAAGCACATAATTTTCCTCCAAATTTCCATCCTTCCTTGAGAAAAAAAAACTTAATTCAGTATTTTCCATGCACCTTCTATCTTAACTATCAATGTCTCATAACTTTGCCAAACATAATACCATATCCTTGCTTTTATAACTACTCCTTCTTTCTAACACCTACACTGTCTTCCCCAATTTTCAAGGTATCTTCTTCACATTAACAAAGGAAGGTCTGTGATTCTTTACTTTGCCACTTAGTACCTGTAAGCAAGTGGATGAGTTAATAAAGAAACTCCTTGAATATTCAACATATTGATTCATGTGGTAGATTTAGTATGATGCCTGGGATACTGAATGTTACAAAACATTTGCTATTTTTATGAATGATCCTATCTGAATGAAATATGATATCTTATTTCAGTATTAGAAAGCAAAAGACAATTGGAATATGATAGCTTCAAGTAAAGCTGTTTTCTAGGTCTTGCCATAGCTTGGGACCAAAGCAGCAGGTATACAGCTTCTCAGTGAGGTGGGTTAAAAGGGGATTTCACTAAAATTTAATATTGGACATTCAAAGTGGACTAGGGACTCGGAAATTTGGGTACAATAAACAAAGAACAAAGAATAAATTGGAGCTGACCCAGCTACCATAACGGGTGCTGAAAGTGGCAGCCAGAGTGATGCCAATTCACCACAGAGGGAGGGAGAAAACAGATTTGGTATGGAAATATCTGAGCTAAAGAAACTACCTAAATTTAGCTGGTTCAGAGGCTGAAGTATACATTGATGCTTGAAAAGTGTGCTCTGTATCTCAACTGGCCTTTGAGAGCTGAGGTGGAGCAAACTTTGGGACAATCTGTCTGCAGAAGCAGTTATGAGAAATCAGAGAAAACTCTGTCACAATAGCCTAGCAAGTGCCAACTGGGTGTCCTAGGGTATGCCTGACAGAAGGTGAGTGAAACTGGCATATAGAAGACTGTAATCAGGGGGATTTGAGTCAGAAGGGTGAAGGCAAGCCCAATTCACCTCTCCTTTGAGTCTGGTGGTTCACTTGACGAGCTGAAGTGGGCCAGCAGTCTGAGCAGTTGGTAGTGAATGCAGTGAAGAAAACACTTGCAGACTAATCCCAGGAAGGCTCTGCTCATGGGCAACAGTGAGTGGAGGAACTGCCCTAGGACTGGAATTCTTGGGAGGCTCTTGAGAACCAGACCAGCTACTGGTCAAACCCTAGTGGCGGGTCAGTCTAGTGTTTCCAAAACAGATACCACCCAACAAAGCCAATAAGACTGGACTAGAATAAGCCCCACCTGCTGGAACACCCCTCATAGAACACTGCATAAGCTTTACCCTGGGAATGCACCAATCAGGGCTGAATGGACACAATTCTAATTGACATTACTTCCTAACATATCCCACCTCATGCTGGTGAGAAGGGAAGCTGAGTTCTATATCAAACAGCTTCAATATTAGGCTGTTGTAACTGGCAGCCTAAAGAGTAACACAAAAACAGGAAGGGGTTAACATTCCTTGTTCTATCAGTACATAACTCAAGAAGAATTATAAAGAAAGACTTCTGCACATAGACAGTGACCACCCAATGTAGTCAACTATTTTGACCACATTAGTGGAGATGGTTCCTTCATTCTTCATTAAGATAGTTTTTTCTTTTTCTATGTGTATGTATGTGTGTGAAATCTTGTACAGATTGGTCCAGGGACATATACACATACATTTATTTGTTTTTTCTCTCATTTTTAGCATTTTTAAAATGTAGTTATTTTTTCCTTGCCTTGTGTTTTGATGGTTTGAGGTTTTTGTATTGTATATTTTGGTTTGGTTTTGTATTATTTTCAATTGTTTATTTCTCTTGCTTCTCTTTCTCTCTTCTCTTTGCCTGCTAATGGCCAAATTTTGTTCTCTCTACCTCTCTCCCAATACTTTGCTTCTTCTATTGTCCCCCTCCTTCCATATAAACACCACCTGCTACATCATTTCTGCATTCTCTCTGTTTACTTACTGAAATTATAAACTCTTTTCTGACTTCCTATCACATTGTCTTTCCTCCCAATTAACTGTATTTGTATCTTCTTTCAGAACTACTTGGTTTATATTAACTCCCACTTCCACCATTACTGCTGATGCAATCATTGCTGCTGTGGATGATAAATAGTTGACACCTGCTGTTTGCTTTCAAGCCAGATAGAGTTCATGGTTATTGTTTTAACTGTTGAAAATTTCTGAACCCACCATTCCTGTTTTTTTGTGGTGATAAATGTTGAAGATGTCATAGTAGTAACTGGGTATTTACTATAATGCTGAGTATTGTTTGCAATGGTTGTTACTATTGCTTATTTTGCTCCATTCTATTAGGTGCTGTGAAAGTACAGGGACACTAAAAGTTCACAGGTTAGAGACTCTGCTGCTGAAATAAACTCAACCAAAAGACAGTGCATCTTGTTCCACACATAAATTAATGATACTCAATCTTCAGATAAACTTTAATACAAAGAAGAAACAAAAAAACAAGTAGACTATGTAATTGCTACCTCATTCAATTTGGGATGATCATCAATATACTAGACAACATAGTATACACCTGCTGAATTGAATTACTGATCTATTCTATGGGTGTCATTGTTGTTGTCATTTTTGTTGGTACTGTTGGTAAATGCTAATGTCACCATTCCTACATAGGTGGCAAATGGTATTACAGATGTCAAAGTAGACATAAGACGTTTAACGTAAAGCTTTACATTTGTTACTGATATTAGTGCCACTCCAGCTCACCCCTCCAAGAGGGGCCAGAAAGAATTGGGAGACTTTAAGATCAAAGAGCAGAGATCCTGTAGCCAAGACATACATCTCAACCACGCAACAGTGAATCTTGCTTCATACACAAACTATTCAATCTGAGACCTGATATTAGTCCAATTCAAAGAAGTAAGGAGACATAAGCCCCTAACCAACAACAAGGACCCAAGGAGGAACAATCTGAGAGGGTCCACAGGTCTTATCCCTTGGTATCTACTCATACATCAAAAACAGAGTGAAGTCCTAGAACAAATAAGATAATGACAAACAAAAGGACAGTCATAAAAAAGAGGTAGGAGATTCCACCTCAACTGATGTGCAAGTCCAAGCTCTCTGAGAGCATGAGGAAACAGGCAAACAAATCTCCACCTCAAATTCATAATCTCCCAACAGAGGATCCCACTGATAATGAGGTGGACAAAAACCCAGAAAAAATATTATAAAAACTGAGTTAAGAGGTCAACTGAAGGAGATGAAAGACCACTTCAATAATGAAATAGAAATAGTGAAAAGAAACCAAATCAAACTCCTAGAAATGAAAGACACAATAAATCAAAATAAAAATTCACTTGAAGGAATCATTAACTTAATAGAATACATAGGAAATAGAACCTCAGTCCTTGAAGACAGAACTTCAGACTTTAAAGACAGGGTACATAAAAGAAAAATATAGAACAAGACCAGAATTGTGGGACAGCATTAAAAGATCAAACCAGAGAATCATTGGGATAGAAGAGAATATGATAGTTAAAGAAAAAAAAACTTTTCCCATGTCATAAATGAGATAGACATCCACATACAAGAGGCTTATATGACACCAAATAGACCTATTCAAATGAGAAGGTAGCAAAGATATATCATAATCAAAATGCCTAACATAGAATATAAAGAAAGAATATTAAAAGCTGCAAGAGAGAAACATCAAGTCACAGTTAGAAGCAAACCAAAAAGTCTCATTTCTGATTTCTCAGTTCAGAGCCTAAAATCAAGGAGGCCCTGGAATGAGATATATTCCAAGTCTTGTAAGAAAACAACTACTGGCCAAGGCTATTATACCCAGAAAAGCTCAGTTTCAAATTCCAGAGGGAAATAAAAACTTTCCATGACAAGAAAGAATTAAAGAATTCATGATTGCCAAGCCAGCACTACAAAGAAAACTCAAAGATAATCTGCACACAGAGGCACTGAAGAACAATCCCCAAAGCTCCCAAACAGGAAATTCAATAGAAGAATAAGCCACTAAATGAGAATCAAGATAGGATAAAATATAGCAAAAAAACAAAATGGTAGGAGACTTGCAAACATATCCATACTAACACTGAATGTTAATAGTGTCAAATTCCTAAACAGAAGACACATTTTGCGGAATGGGTCAAGAAACAAGATTCAACTATACGCTGTTTACAAGACACTCATCTTATAGGCAAAGACATCCACAGGTTGAAGGTAAAATGATGGAAAAATTACAGAAAAAAAGATATCACCACAGACACTTCTGAAATTGAAAGGATTATCAGAATGAATATTGAAAATTTATACTCCAATAAACTGGAAAATCTGGATGACACTGATACATTTCTAGATACATATGACCTTCCTACATTGAACCAGGGACACATAGAAAACCTGAACAGGACAACAGAATAATATCAAGTAATGAAATTGAAACAGCAACTAAAAGCCTTCCAAAAATGATAAGCCCGGGTTGAGTTTGTAGCTCAGTGGTACATTGCTTGCCTAGCATGTGTGAGGCACTGGGTTCATTCCTCAGCACCACATATAAATAGATAAAATAAAGGTATTGTGTCTATCTACAACCACAAAGATATTTAAAAAAAAAGAAAAGAAAAGCCCAGGACCAGATGAATTCTCAGCAGAGTTCTACAAGACCTTTACAGAATAATTAACAGCAGTCTTTCTCAAATTATTCCATGAAATTGAAAGGGAGGGAACACTTCCAAATACATTCTATGAAGACAGTATAACCCTCATACCAAAAACAGACAAAGACACATCAAGGAAAGAAAATTGCCATTATCCCTGATGAACATAGATGCAAAAGTCCTTTAATAATATTAGCAAACTGCATTAAAAAGCACATCAAAATGTTAATGTAACCTGGGAATGGTAATGCACATCTTTAATCCCAGTGACTCTGGAGGATGAGGCAAGCGGATTTCAAGTTCAAGCCAGCTTCAGCAACATAGCAAGAACAACTCATTAACACCCTGTCTCTAAATAAATAAATAAAAATGGCTGGAAAAGTGGATCAGTGGTTAAGCACCTCTGAGTTCAACCCCTGGTACTCCCCCCCCCCCCGCCAAAAAAAAGATAATACACTATGATCAAGTGGATTTCATTCCAGGGATGCAAGATTATTTTAATATATGCAAATCAAAAAATTAAACAGAATCAAGGACAATAATGGCATGATCATCTCAATAGATGCAGAAGAGGCCTTTGATAAAATCTAGTACCCATTCAGATTAAAAGTGGTGGAGAAGCCAAGGATTAAAGGAATTTACCTTAACATCAAAAGGTCATTTATGACAAACCAAAAGTCAACATCATACTAACTGGAGAAAAATTCAGGAAAAAGACAAGGCTCTCCACTCTCACCACTCCTATTAAATTTAATTGTTGAAACATTAGCCAGAGCAATAATGCAAGAAATGGAAATCAAAGAAATACAAATAGAAAAAGAAGACGTCAAACTATAATTGTTTGGTGACACTATGATCCCATATCTTGAAGACTCAAAAAATTCTTCCAGAAGAGCTTATAAATGAGTTCTAGAACTTATAAATGAGTTCAGCAGAGTAGCAGAAACCTAGATCAACACCAAATCAATACAAATCAATAGCTTTCATATACTCCAACAGTGATTCAACTGAAGAAAAATATCAAGAAAACCCATGTTCTTGGGTAGGCCAAATTAATATTGTGAAAATCACCATACTACCAAAAACAATATGTAGATTCAATGCAATTCCCATCAAAATACCAATGACATTATTCATAGAATTAGAAAAACATAGTTCTTACATTCATTTGGAAGAATAAAAGACCCAGAGTAGCCAAAGCAACTAAGCAAGAAAAGTGAAGCAGGAGGCATCATAATACCTGATTGGAAATTACACTACAGAGCTGTAGTAACAAAAACAGCATGGTGGTATTGGCATCAAAATAGACATAAAGTTCAATAGCACCAAATAGAAGACACAGAGACAAATATACATACCTACAGTCACCTGATATTTTGACAGAGCTTCCAAAAATATGTTTTGGAGAAAAGACAGCTTTTTAAAAAAATGGTACTTAGAAAACTGGATTGCTAAATGTAGAAAAATGAAACTAGATCACTATCTCTCATCCTGCTCAAAACTCAAATTGAAAGGATCAAAGACTTAGTAATTAAACCTGACACTTTATAAATGTTCAGCATCACTAGCAATCAGGGAAATGCAAATCAAAACTACATCAAGATTTCATCTTAATCCAGTCAGAATGGCAGTGATCAATAATACAATTAATAACAAATGTTGACGAGGATGAAAAGGTATATTTGTGCTTTGTTACTGGAATTGCAGACTAGTAAAACCACTCTGGATAGCAGTATGGAGATTGTTCAAATAAGAAAAAAAGCCTTTGAATGGAATCACCATATGACCCAGCTATCCTACTCCTTGGAATTTTCATAAAAGATTTAGATCAGCATACTACACTAATACAATAACCTCAATGTTTATAGCAGCACAATTCATAAGAGCTAAATTATGTAATCAGCCCAGATGCCCCTCAATGGATTAAGAAACTGTGACACACACACACACACACACACACACACACAATGGAGTTCTACTCAACTATAAAAAAAGAATGTAATTATGGCATTTTCCAGTAAATGGATGGAAATGGAGAATATTACGCTAAATGGAATAAGTCAAACTCAGAAACTTAAAGGTCAAATGTTTTCTCTCATATGCGGAAGCCAGAGTAAAATAAAGGAAAGGGGTGAGAAGGATAGTATCACATAAAGGGAAGATCAGTAATGTAGAAGAAAGAGATCAAGAGACAAAGTGGAGGAATGGGTAAAAGAAGGCAAGGCAGAATGGATTCTTAAAAATCATTTTATGTGCATATACAAATATACCACAGGGAACTTCACAGTAATGCATGGGTAGAAAGAATGAATCAAATATAAATTAATAGACAGGTGAAAGGAAGTCTAGTAGAGGATAGAAAGGAGAATGGTAGAGAGGAGGGAGAATGGAAAGGAAAAAGGGGATCATGAACTGAAATCGAATTTCATGCATATATGAGTTTATCAGGATGAACCCAAGTACTAGGTATAACCAAAGCTCTAATTAAAAAAAAGCAAGAGACGACCCTGGCAATCAGCTCTTTAATACTAAAAAACAATTTTTGGCATATAGCCAAATAAAGAAAACAAGAAGTTGTAACCTTGATACTTTGTTTAATTTGCTTTGTTGAAATATAAATTCTATATTTTACCAATTATTATAAAATCACCTTTTTAAAAATTTTATTAAATATACACGTGAATTAAAACTGATTATTGACCCGGAACTCACCTGCTTCTCCACCAAAAAGAAGCCACACATATATAGCTGCATATTGAAGTCAGTGATCACAGAACAACATTGGAAATCAGTGGTAAAGAAAAACACTGGAATTCAACAGTAATAAAAGCCTTCACCTCCTGCCCCAACTCCAGAGTACTAAAGGTAAAGGAGAGAGTTTCTACAAACTTTATTAACACAGATATTGAGAATTCTAACTACTGGTAAGTTCTGCAGCCCTTGTGAGCTTACAGTCTAAATAGATAAGAAGCTTGAAATCTCCCTAACTTTGAAATCTCTCTGACTTTGGGAAGGAATTCACTTCATTAACCATTGAGTCCCCAGGGTACTGTGGCTGGCAACCATCTTGAAAGAAGAACTATTGTCTGAGTACATACTGGTTAAGGGGTCAGAAACTCCTGCATATCTCCATTTACAGAATCCCAAAAATATTCCACTGCACTGGCTCAGTGGAGTGACTGATGCAAACCTGCTGAGATTGCTACATAGTGGGGAATCGGTGCTACAGCACTTAGGGCAGCAGAGGGAGCCATCCCTAATAAATGGGGGATCAAGGAGTCTGTCCTCTGAGTTCAGGGTTGAGACCAGTTGCATGTAGGTGTCACCATTGCTCTGGTGTTAGGACTGAGGGCAATTGCCCATGCAGTTCCTGCTATCCCTCTTTCAGCACCATGCACAAGTGTGCCTGTTGCTAACAAGACAGAGAAAGAATTTTGAGTTTCTATTCTTCACCTGTCTCTATGATGTTGTAGTCTATATATAGTCCTGCTTTAGCAGTATACAGTCTCTGAAAGTCCTGAGATAAAGTTTTCCAGGCACCAACTACATTCCACACTAACTCCCTCCTATGAGCACCTTAGCAGGGAGGAATTTTGTCAATCTTCAGCTGCCATCTACTCTTACCCAATCCCTATTGAGCTCTGAAAGAATCAGGTAAAGACTCTGGTCCTTTACCTCTCCAAAGATAGGCATTGCTATGAGGACTGAGGTCTTGCTTCTAGGTGGGCATGCCCACAGTAACAGCAGAGAGTAATAACACAACTTTCCTGCATCTGCATATATGCAGGTCCCCTATTTCAGTTGTACCTGTAGTTTATCTGATCATATACTGCTGACAAGACTGGGTGTGAGCACCATACAGTGGGTGCTTGTGATTTCTGACCTCACCTCTCCTTGAACGCACACCAGTATCTAATCAGAGGATAAGTGCTTCAGGTCCCTCACCACTACCAGAGTAAGCAGTAAGAGACACATTCAATACAGCCAGCATCAATAGTTCCTGATAAACCCCTATCACCTCAAAGGGACCACCACTCCTACTATAGGAGTCACCACACATGGAGCACCCTACAACTCTGCTTCCTATATCACACCTATCTGAACTGCGGGAGAGTCCTCACACTTGTGTAGCTCTCAGAGACAGTGAGTTTCTCCAAATCAAATATGGGATGCACTGTGCCCAAACGCACTATTCAAAGCCAAAGAAGCTATAAGGAGTATAGACTATGGTAGCCAGCTGGAAGTAAATTCAACATTGCATAACAATGATCAAAATGATCACTTATCAAACATCCAACTCATTAGTATACCCAAAGGGGAAGAAGTAAAGGTTGAGGTCATAGAAAAGCTATTCGATAAAATAGCAGACAACTTCCCTAATATCAGAAAAGACACAAATATTCAGGTATAGGATAGCTAAAGAACCCCAAATAGACATGTGCAGAAAAGATCCTTACATTGACATATTATATTCAAACTGTAAAGGACATATACACATTAAAAGTGAAAATATGAAAATTATAATTCCTGGAAAATGGAATCCAAAAACTGGATGGAGTAACCATTAGCCATACTTGTGATATGAATACAGAGTCTATAATAAATATAACAGTAAGAACAGACAAACACTATCATTATATAAAACATACATATATATGATATATACTAAACAATATTTATGTAATATGTATATGTATACACACACACATATGTACAGTTTTAAGAAATTGGCTCCTGTAATTATGGAGGCTGGTAAGTCCCAAGATCTGCAGAGTGGGTCAGTAATCTGGACACAGAGGACTGCCAATAGTTTAACTCCAGTTTGAGTTCAAAGGACTGACAACCTGCAAAGGTGACAGTGTAATTCCTGTCTGAATGCTGGCTGACTCAAGATGCAGGAGTAGCCAATACACGAAGGAACAAAGCAAGAAAAGTTCCTGAGTTGCAGTTCAAATGTGGTGAGAAAGGAAGAATTCTTTCCTACTTAGGGACAGCCTTATTCAAATGTGGTGAGGCAAGAAGAATTCTCTCCTACTTAGGGTCAGCCTTATTTTTTTCATTCATTTTTTCAACTAATTCACTCAGTGACTACATAGGTAATATTTTGTTAAATAGTGAGAATAATATATAATAATCAAGCTGTGATTCTTGCTCCCAAAGAGGTGATGAAGTCAAACATTGATTATGTGAACAAATAATTCCAATTAAATATAGAACAAGTAACACATTAAACAAAACAAAGAGATAAAGAATGTTGAAAGAACTAGACAAAGGCGCGAAAAACATACATTGGAGAAAAGACAGCCTCTTCAGCAAATGGTACTGGGAAAACGGGAAATTCATATGCAGTAAAATGAAGTTAAACCCCTATCTCTCATCCTGCACAAAACTCACTTCAAAGTGGATCAAGGACCTAGGGATTAGACCAGAGACCCTGTGACTAACAGAAGAAAAAGTAGGACCAAATCTTCATCATGTTGACTTCAGATATGACTCCCTTAACGAGACTCCTAAAGCACAAGAAATAAAATCAAGAATCAATAAATGGGATGAATTCAAAATAAAGAGTTTCTTCTCAGCAAAGGAAACAGTCAATAATGTGAAGAGAGAGCCTAGAAGAATGGGAGTAAATCCTTATCACATGCCCATCAGATACAACACTAATCTCCAGGATATATAAAGAACTCAAAAAACACCAAAAAAATGAATAACCCAATTAATAAGTGGGCCAAGGAACTGAGCAGATACTTCACAGAAGAAAATATACAATCAACAAATATATGAAAAAATGTTCAATATCTTTAGCAATTAGAGAAATGCAAATAAAAACTCTAAGATTTCTTCTCACTCCAATCAGAATGGCAATTATAAAGAACACAAGCAACAATAAGTGTTAGCGAGGATGTGGGGGAAAAGGCACACTCATACATTGCTGGTGGGAATGCAAATTGGTACAACCATTATGGAATGAGGTATGGAGATTCCTCAGAAAACTTAGAATGGAACCACCATTTGACCCAGCTATCCCCCTATTTAGTTTATACCCAAAGGACTTCAAATCAACATACTACAGTAACACAGCCACCTCAATGTTTATAGCAGCTCAACTCATGATAGTTAAACTGTGAAACCAACCTCGGTGTAATTCAACAGATAAATAGAGAAAGAAAATGTAGTATGTATACACAATGGAATATTACTCTGCTTCCAACTCTTTATACTTCTGAGAATAAAGCAAAATAATGAAGGTCATACTCATGTGTGGTACTGCCAAGAATTTATTTGGCTTTCTGGAACTTTTTAGAATCAATCTTTTATTTGCCTAGATGTCTACAAGCCAAAAACTAGTCTAATTTGGTTGGAGAATACATACTGCTTGTTTATAATATGTCCTGTTCAATTGTTAAGCACAATCACATGGCACAAGTATTCTTTATCCTGCACATACTCATTTACTTTCAGGTATTTTTTAAATCCAAATGCTGATGGTAATTATTATAGAAAATTGTACACAAGGATAAATGGTATTTAAGTATCTCTATCACCTAATTACTGAAAAACTTTAGATTAACTATACTGGAAATCAAAAAATGTAAATATTATATCATTGAACAAATGCCAGTATTATAAATAAAGATTTTCATGAGCAGAAACAGGAGATCAAATCATTATAAAAGTACCACACATTTATTAGCATTGAAAATTAGAACATCCGATGTAATACATTTGTTGAATTTGTTTTTCTACCAAAATGTTTCATAATAAGCAGGTAAGATAATATTATTCTAAATAGTATAACTGCATATGATGCTGAATTTTCAAGACATCCATCTAACAGATCTAGTCCTCAACTTTTAGCAAGAGGACATTTTTACTACTAAGTCATGGCTTTACCTCTCTTTATTTCTGTGAAAAAAAAATGTATACTTGCATTTGTTCATTTATTTTTAATCACTATTACAATCTCTGGTAATGACATAAGAGTATATTAGTAATGTGTTTTAAATAGTTTCAAAGATGGAAGCTATGCAATTATAATAAAGTCAAACAGTTTGAAAAAATTATACATTTAATTCAAAATAAAATTAGTGTAGTGATTAACAAAATAATATAATGTCTAAATTCTACAAAAGGTAAGAATCTCTGATCAGTGGTATTATAGTGAATTTCAAGAACTATAGAGGGAAGTGTAATAACTTCTTTGTGTCTAGTAAAACACTGATATTTCTAGGTGAAATAGTAACTTTGAATCAAATCATACCATAAACAACAGAGTCTATGTTAAAAGAAGAAAACTTCTATTTTAGGTGGAAAGTTTTAAATTAGTATTGAGAGACTATTTATACTCTTAAAACAAGTTTTACAACCATTGTGGAATGAGGTAATTTTAACGTATAGAATATTATCAAAATGACAACTTAAATCAGAGAAAAAACTCACAAATTCATGGAGGCCTAATTGAATAAATGGATGGGCATGCCATATTCCAGATGTATTCACTAAGGAAGAAATATAGTGATTCCCTTTACTAGGCAAAGAAGATCCATGTGGAATTTACATTTTTACATAAGTGAATAATCTATCTCTTGGGAAAATACATCTTTTCTATAATCTCTAGATGTGTTAATGTGTTCATCTCTTCTCATGGACCTTAGGAAGAACAATAATAGTAACAACTGGGATTATCATGTTGTTTTGAACGTTGTTCCATGTTCTATGGACAGAGAGGAAGGGTGCTTCCACTACTACATTTTGGAATTGAAGTAATAATATCCACTTTGAGAAACATTGGGTTTTCTCTTTCTTTTTTAATTCTGTAGGCATAAAAGTAACCAAGTGAATAATGTCATGATCAAAGTGTCTCCTCCACCTCCAGTACTTCCCCTTTGAGAAATGTATACTCTGGAAACTGGATGGATTTAGGCTGCACTTCAGCATTTTAAACATTACATTATAAACTTAAAACAAAAATTCAGCCCAGTTTCTTTACTTTTTTTTCACTGCAACCCCCTACAGCTTCCAAGATTCTAAATGCCTATTTTACTGACCTTTAATAGAAAGAGTGAGTTAAAATTCCAACTCTGCATGTAGCAGAGACTCCTTCATGAAGATATTCTACCAGTTTCTCACTTGGCATTTTACCCTTCTCATTTCACAGCAAGAAAATTAAAGTAAAGCCATTACATTAAAGTAAAAACTATTTTCCACTGAAGATGAATTAACATTTTAATTTTTTTTAGTGAAACATGTTACTTGTTAAAAAACTTCAACTGCCTCTTCAGAATTCATCTTAGATTGACAGGAATGAGAAACATTTCTCCTTCAAAAAGGACCTATTTTAAACATAAAGCATATATCCCAATACAATTGGTGTTGGAATATCTATTTTTACCTTGTGAAATTAAATTGTAACTGTATGACATTAATGTACCAATATGTGTCTAGATAATGCTGAAATTTTCAGGTGAGTAAGATAAATGGAAGGCAATTTATGCAATTATTTTTTTCTGGGGAGCATAAGTATGATAATTTTCTACAATCCTATATTATTTTCTTGAAAATTCTCCTTAATATAACATTTTCTGGCCCCAATTCTAATTCCTAGTAACAGTTTCCTTATAGACATAATACCTCTGAAAATATGTTCAGATCATATGCATATAACTGTTCAATAATAATTTTCCTTTGATATGACATCCAAAATCACAATATCACCATATGTAGGTTAGATATGACACATACATTTAAGCCTTCATTTTTGAGTTTTAGATGCAAGCAAAATTAATACATAGCAAAAGTTTCCATATGCCCCATGCCCCCAATATATGCATAGCCTCTCATTTTATCAACATCCTCCACCAGAGTGGTAAATTTATTAAAAGCCTTAAACCCACATTGAGACAACATAATCACCAAAAGTTCATATCTAACACATTAGGGTTCACTATTGGTGTTGTATATTTTATGAATTTGGACAAATGCTTAATGACATGTAACTAACATTATATATCATATAGAGTATTTCCTATGCCTTATAATCTTCTGTGCTCTGCTTTTTTATTCTTTCCATTCCCAATCTTTGCCATTTAACTTTGTGTGGTCTCCATAGTTTTGCCTTTTCCACAAGGTTATATGGTTGAGATCATACAATACATACCCTTTTCAGATTAGTTTCTTTTAATTAGGAATATGCATTTAAGCTTTCTCAGCATTTTTTTCCTGGCTTGATAGTTCATTATTTTTAGCACTAAATACTATTCCATTGTCTGTATATACCACAGTCTATTTATTCATTAACCTTCTGAAGAAAATATTGGCTGATTCCTAGTTTATTATTATGAATAAAGTTGCTATGAACACCTCTATGCAGGTTTTTCATGTGTCCATAAGTTTTCAGCTTCCTTGGGTAAATATCAAGGAGTAAGATTATTGGATCATTTAGTAAGTGTATATTTAGCTTTGAAAGAAACCACCAAATTTACAAAGTGGCTGTACCATTTTGCATTCTCACCAGCAACAAATGAGAGTTCCTGTTACTTCACATCCTTGGTAGAATTGGTGCTGTCAAGTGTTCCAAAATTCAGCTACTCTAATAAGTGTGTAGCAGTGTCTCACTGCTGTTTTAATTTGCATTTCTCTGATGACATATGATGTGCAGCATATTATTATATGCTTGTTATGAGTATATCCTCTTTGGTGAAATGTCTGTTAAGATCTTTGGCCGATTTTTTTAAGATCTTATTTTCTTATTGTTGCATTCTGAGAGCTCTTTCTATATTTTGAATAACAGTAATTTATCAGATATAAATTGTGCAAATACTTTCTCCCAGTCTATGGGTTGTTTTGTCTTCTAATTCTCCTGACACGGTTTTTTATGGAGAAGTTTTTAATTTTACTGAAGTTCAGATTCTTGGAAATTTTTTCATGAATCATGCATTTGATATTGTAAATAAAAAGTTATCACCATACTCAAGTTCATCTAGGTTTTCTCCTATGTTATCATCTAGGAGTTTTATAGTTTTATATTTTACATATAATTTTATGATCAATTTTTTGGGGTTAATTTCTATGAAAAGTATTATATCTATATTTTTTTGGACATTATTCCAGCACCATTTGTTAAATATATTGCCCTAGCTCTATTGTAATGGCTTTGTTCTTTTGTCAAAAATAATATGACCATATTTCTTTGGGCCCATTTCTGGGATCTCTATTCTGTTCCACTGATCTATTTATTCTTTCACCAATGCTGCAATTGATTTTTGTGTCTTTATAAGTCTTAAAATACGGTTATATCAGTACTCCAAGTTTGTTCTTCTCTTTTAATATTCTGTTGGCCCTTTGGATCTTTTGCTTCTCTGTATAAATGTTAGAATTAGTTTTTTGATATCTATAAAATGTTGGGATTTTAAAACTGGAATAATGGTTTACTTTTTACATGATAACTCTACTAACTTATGTGGTTCAGTGTGATAATTTGATATATGAATACAATATATAATGATAAAGTCAGGATAATTAGCTTTTACCTCTCCTTAAGCATTTCATTTCTTTGTGTTGGGAAACATTGAACTCCTCTCTTCCAGCTTCTTATAAAATACATAATAAATTATTATAAACTATGTTCACCCTACTGTGATGCAGATGATTAGAACTTATTCCTTCTGTGTAACTGTATTTTGGTACCTGTTATCAAAATCCTATCTGTCCTCCCTTGCCTCTACCCCTCATAACCTCTAGTGGCAACTACTATACTCTCAACTACTAGAAAATGAACTTTTTTATTGTGGTTGGTTTTGCACTGGATCTATAGATCAAATTAGGAAGTGACACAAAAGGAAAGCTTCCCGATATATAATGGATGGAATTTAATTGAATTTTTTAAACTTTTGCCTCTCTCTTTAATTTGTGATTACTTCCATATTATCTTCCTGCATAAAGTTTATAATTTTTAATTGTATAATTCATATCATTTTTAAGCATTTTATATTAGAGACAAAATAGATTCTAACTACTCTGTGGTTCAAACTGTTTGCACATCATGTAATCGTATTCAAGTTTTAGTGTACCTTTAATTTATATTGCTGTCATGTATTTTGTACATGCTTCTGGAATTAGCACTATCTTTTGAACTGAAGAGTACATGAAGGCACATCTTGGTATTATTTTATCACCTTCTGAAAAACTAGTTCAAGTTGCTGAATAATGTTCAGTTGAGTTTCATTAAATACATTGCTATTAAAATATATTTTTGTAGTTTCCATTTTTCACATTCTATAAATAATCCTATTAAGGCTATCTTAATATTAAATATTAAACATTTTAATTTTAACCTTAGTATATAATTATTTCAATATATTAAATATGTTCACTGAAAAAGAAGTGACTTAAATCTGGATAGGCACCTCTGTGACATATTATTTTTATTCCATTCCTTATGTCATTCTTTTCTACCATAAACATATTAGTGTCCTCAATTTAAAGAAGAAACTCCTCTAAATCTCTCTCTCTCTCTAGATCATTTATGTTGTTCCTATACTGTTTTTTGAGGATAATCTCAAATATATTTCACTCTTCAGGTGAATGAGCATGAATCAGCTGGCCATTTTCTCTTGCATTGTACACACCATTGTATACAGCCTTAGTTTGATCATCTCTAAAATGAGAACAATATTTATCAATAAACAATTTTTCTTAAGTGACACTTAATAAAGAATGACATCTATGAATGCACCCAGTATACATAATGTTAGATACTTTTGAGGCTCTCATAAAATGTAAATTGAATCTTAATCAAGATCCAAATTATTAACCAGATACTTTATAGACCTTTTAGATAAGTGCTAGTCAAGAGAATTTTCTGTTGTGGTAGAAATTATCTGCATTGTCCAAATATGGTAGTTACTGTCCACATATGGATATTGAGCATTTGATGTGGCCACTACAGCTGAAGAACTGAGTTTTAATTATATTTAATTATGTTAAATTTAATTTAATATATGTGGCTATTAGGTATTACAACCAACACAGCTGTTATCTGAACAATGGATACTCTGTAATGATGGAGATTTCTAGGTAGGTAAGTCCATGACTACTTCATGAAAACCAATGAAACAAATGCTCTGAGACCAAGACTATGTGAAAAATTTCAATCATGATTCATTAGACATGTAGCTTCTTTCTGCACATAAAGCTATCACTAATCTTATTAGGATAGCTAACGAAGCCACCTTGATCTCCTTAGAGTCATAATGCATTTCCCTAACACAGGTAATTCTCTGTAAAAATGTAATACATGAGTGGTTTATTGCAAAATCAAAGTTAAATATCTTAATGAACCAACTTTGGTCTACAGAATGTATGACTGCATTTTCAAAGAATGAAAATCACCAAACACATTTTAGTAATAATGAGCTACGACAAGTCATTTGAATTGGTGCTCTGCTTGCTCAGTGAGGCATTCTCTTGAAGCAAAATTGATGAGTGAGGTTTAGTTTACATCATGGAGAATATAATAATAGGGGTACTATTTGAATTCAATTGCTAATAAAATGAATAAATAATGGTTGAACATGTGATTTTGCAGTGTACATGCTTGAAAGAAGTTAATTTTACAGTTAACATTCAGTTTTATTACTAACAATGTTTCACTTATAAATGTTCGAAATTAATACTTTATTTCAGTTGAACGGTTATTACAATATTATCAATTTATACTTGCAATTGACTGAGGTATATGGAACAGTAGCCACTAAATTTATACAGCTAATATATTAAAATTATTGACTTGTTTGTGGAATTTGCATTTATAGCATAACTTTATTAACTATATATTAACCTCTGATAATGTGTTTTAAATGACTATTTCTAAATCTATTGATAGAGGACTTGAAATTATAATACAGATTATCAATGAAAGGGAAGAGTGCCACTAATAATCACACTTCATTGATCATGTTTTTAATTTAGTAATATATAACAAAAACAAGAAAATTATTTAAGGATGATAACATGGTCCTCCTTTGAATGTTTCTTTTCCTAATTACAGTTATGTTCTAATTTATTATCCAATATTTTTCAAATCCAGTATTTTTCAAAGACTTTTTAATAAAGTTACTGTGATGTCATGGAAAAGCAATGAATAGATACTCAACAACCTGGATTCTATCCTTAGTAGTAAAGGATCATATTTAAAGTCAAACTGATTCACATACTGATTTCAAAAATTAAAATTGAGATAACAATATAAAGAACTTGCTTTGATGCTTTCTTTGACTATTATCATAAGGTATTGAAGAATGATGTTGTTTGAATAGTCATAGTAGTGACACTTGTACTTTACTTTTCTAATTAGATTCTCTGAAGGGGAGAAAATTGTGAGAGATGAATTTGGTATTTACACACACACAAATAAACAACTCTTACCTCACACTAAATGAAAATAATTAACTTATGAATCAGAAACCCTAAAATCAGCAAACATTAAACTTGTAGAAACAAAGGTGCATAGATATTTATAAACTTGGAGTAGTCAAATATTTCTTAGATGGGACATACAAAAAGGAAGAACCATAAAATTAAACAATGGTAAATTGAATTTTATTTTATCAGGACACAGATCCATCATAGAGAATATCACAGAGCTTGGATTCTTGTAATGAATGGGAAAAATGGGAACTCAAAGAATAGGTTAGGTATCCTCTCGCTTGGAACTTTTCTCTCAGAAGAAAAGCCATGAGAATTGTGGAATAACTACTCCTTAAATATTTGTGTGGCCAAAGAGCCTGAGAAGATATGGTATGAAAGGTATAATGTCAGAGGTTAGCCAATTAACATGGCATGCTTCCTGGTTACTTTGTTCAGTGTAGATTTAAAGTACAGTGGTGAAAATATTAAATGTGACATTTGAAAAAATATTAAATATGATTACCAGAATAATAATTAGCTTATAGGGCTGGGAATATAGCTCAGAGTGCTTGCCTGTCAAGCACAAGGCTCTGGGTTCAATCCCCAGCACCACAAAAAAAGAAAAATAATAATTATAATAAGCTTACAAATACTTTGTATTTATCTGGCTGAGGCTTTCTCATAACCTCAGCCTAAGATATCTCCTGAGAAGAATATGTTGTTTATCTTGGGCTCAGGCTTCTTAGGGATGAGGTTTTTAGGCATACTTCTATAACTACCATAGTCTACCTCTTTAACCACACAAAGAATGATCATTGGGTGAATTCTGCATTAAGAAAAAATAGATTGTCTCTAGTACTCCTGCTGTGATGGTCCATTTTACTGGTCAACTGGGTTATAGATAATGAGTGTTATTCAAACACTAATCTGGGTGATGGTGTGAAAGTATTTTGTAGATACAGTTAACATTTACAATTAGGTAACTTTCTGTAAAGCAGATGAACCTAAATAATCTTGGTGGCCTTAATCTAACCAGTTGAAAGGTTTTAAGAGAAGAACTAAGGTTTTCTGAAGGAAGAAAAAATTCTACCTATAGACTGAAGCTTCAGGTGGTGTCAGATGCTTCCAGTTTGCCTTTCCTGTCAACCTGTTGTACTGATTCTGAAATTGCCTTGCCAGCCCCTGCAATTGTGTAAGTCAATTCCTATTGATTCTGTTTCTCTTGTGGAACCCTGACTGATTCGCCTGCCATGCTCATTCATTGCCAGGGAGCAGCCCAGGGAGATCATGGCCTTGGCATGAATGCTGTGAAAGATCCCAAAGGGATGGCAATTGGAGCCAACTACAATCTTTTCAGCAGTTTCTCACCTGAAAGGAGATCTGAGCAGCCAATGTTCATAGCTGCCACATGTTTTTAAGAGGGTCACTGATAAATCACAAGTAGTAAATCTAGGAATTTCAATGCAGGATTTAACTTATTTGAACTTGTAAAACTCAACTCCTCATCAGTTTCACAATATTTTCTAATTCTCTGTTTTTTCCATATTATTTAATAAAGGATCTTGCTTTAATCATCTTTGTAGTATATCTTAATTTAGGATCCCTTGGAAGCAGACCCTAAGATAAATATTTGAGTACAAGTAGCTTACTTGGGGGATTAGCACAGATAACCAAGAGCAAAGCAAGAATATAAGGCATAGGTGAAAGGGTAATAAGAAAAGAAAAACAAAGCATATAGGACTTAAAGTTATTGAAGTAAATAAATGAAGCTTGATCTGGTTGGAGAACTCTGGGGTTGTATAAGACAATACTTAGGGTTCCCTCTTGCCAAGAGTTAAGGGAAATGGAGTATTTACCTACGAGTTCCTGGCGGTCATGCTAAATTCTGCTTTCAGGATAGAATGGGAGTTGGCATTACTGCCCTTGGCACCTCCATCATGGCATTTCTGCAAGCAGAGTGGGCTCCAGAGGCCAAACAGTGTTTTCAAAGTCACAGATACACTTAATATGGAAGCATATTAACAAGCTTCCAAGAGCCAAAGGAGTTCACTAAATGTCGACTGGTAAAGGAGTATGGATGGAATTATCAGAATTCGCTACGTACCACCAACACATAGCACAGAGGAGGTGAAGCTTGTTAATTATCAAATGACTATGTAGACTTGAATGAAATTGTCGTATTTTTGAGGATTTATTTGGGTTTCCATATGGAATGACATTAGTTTCTTCTTTCTTCTCTTTTTTTCTTTTGTTAACCTGACTTCCAAGCTGAACAATGACTACAGAACTGGGTTTGTTTCCCATGAATCCCCTGTGGTGTCCAAGTTTACAGTCACCCTCAAATTTGCCTTACTTCAAAAAACGTACAACTTGGAGCAAATCATACCTGTTTGCTTCTAACTTTCTGGAATTCTTCATAGAATATAAAATAAAACTTTTACCATTTTATGATAGTAATCATCAAAATAAATATTAGATTCTATGAAAGATCACAGTAAATAAAGGTTATTTTAGAAGAGAACTATAAGAAAAAGGCAAACAAATATTAGTATGGTCAGTAACTTCTCCCATTGATTTTTCAAAAGGGAGAATAAATTATGCCTGGACCAACTACTGAATATTTTTAAACAACAGAGTTCTTCCAGTGTTCATTCACACTACATTGTCATCATGGTGACAAAATTTTCTAAACAAGTACTGCTTAAAAGGATTTCATATTACTGAGAGAAAAATGCAACCCATAATAGAAAGCATTAAATTGTATGGGAAGCTGGACTGTTAATACTTAGAAAATTGATTCATGTTGCTTGAGATCCTAGAGGCAATAGGGAAACTTTGTGGCACTCAGCTACAAAATAAACCTTTTATCTTGCTACCCTGTACATTTCCTTCTATATGATCCACAGAGAATTTTTGGAGTTGAAGTTTTCGTATTTCTACAGCACATAGAGATATTAAGAAGAGTACATGAAATGCTCAAAATAACTACTACTAGTATTATTATCAGTTTTGCAAATTGATTGGATCCACTTTCAATCTTAAAAAATATTGAGTTCCACAGAATTTTATTCATCGTGTAGCAAATAATAGGGCAGTGAATAATATTATTGGTATTAATACACTTAGCTATGCATGAAGAAACTATGGGGAATCTTCAACTTCCAAAAAATTATCTTTAGCAGTAGCTTTGTCCATAAAATCTCTATGGGTATAGCTTGGCCACAATGTCTTTCAACAGGTCCCTCAAAATACACAATTTTTTTTTTAAATTTTTAAAATATTTACTAATTCATTTATGGCATCAACAAACACATTATATCTTAACACAAAATTTATCTTTTATGAAAAAACTGCATTTTCCAAAATCAAAAAATAAAGAAATAAAAAGGTTGGATTTACATTTTTTTTAAATCTTTCAATAATCAGCTTGATAAACACTGAACTTTTACATGTTTTCTTCTACATTCTGTCTGTTGCATTTATCTTGTTTTGATCGAAGGATATGAAGAAAATACAACCTCACAAAGAGACAGACAATGACAGGAAAGTGTATGCTAATGGCCTTTCTAGAGAATTGACATTCTTCCTTCTGATTTGCGACTTCACCAACATCCAACAAGTTGTAATTTCTTTTTTTTTTTAATTTTTTTTTTTATTGAACACAAATGGAGTACAGCTATTGTTTCACTGTTTGTACACAAAGTAGAGTCACACCATCTGTGCGTTCATGCATTTACACAGGGCAATGGTATCTGTCATACACTCTGTTATTAATTTTACCCCCCACCCGCCCCCACCCCTCCCTTCCCTCTATGCTAGCTATCTTTCCTCCATTCTTGCCATCTTTCCCCCCCACATTATGCATCATCATTCATTTATCAGAGAGACCATTCGGCTTTTGGATTTATGTGATTGGCTGATCTCACTTAGCATAACAGTTTCCAACATCATCCATTTACCTACAAATGTCATAATTTTATTCTTCCTTATAGCTGAGTAATATTCCATTGTGTATATATACCACAGTTTCTTTATCCATTCATCCACTGAAGGGCATCTAGGTTGATTCCATAATCTAGCTATTGTGAATTGAGCAGCTATGAACATTGATGTGGCTGCATCACTGAGGCAATCTGATTTTAAGTCCTTTGGGTATAAGCCAAGGAGTGGGATAGCAGGGTCAAATGGTGGATCCATTCCAAGTTTTCTAAGGAATCTCCACACTGCTTTCCAGAGTGGCTGTACCAATTTGCACTCCCACCAGCAATGTAAGAGTGTACCCTTTTCCCCACATCCTCGCCAACACCTGTTGTTGCCTGTGTTCTTGATAAAAGACATTCTAATTGGGTTAAGATGAAATCTTAAGGTGGTTTTGATTTGCATTTCTCTTATAACGAGTGATGTTGAACATTTTTTCATAAATCTGCTGATTGCTTGTAGATCTTCCTCTGTAAAGTGTCTGTTCATTTCCTTGGCCCATTTATTGATTGGGTTATTGGTGTTGGTGGTGTAAAGATTTTTGAGTACTTGGTAGATTCTGGAGATTAGTGCTCTGTCCGAAGTGTGTGTGGCAAAGATTTTCTCCCACTCTGAAGGCTCTCTCTTCACATTGCTGATTGTTTCCTTTGCTGAGAAGAAGCTTTTTAGTTTGACTCTATCCCAATCATTGATTCGTGCTTTTATTTCTTGCGCTTTGGGAGTCATGTTAAGGAAATCTGGTCCTAGGCCAACATGATGAAGATTTGGACCTATTTTCTCTTCTATTAGGTGCAGAGTCTCTGGCCTGATTTCTAGGTCCTTGATCCACTTTGAGTTGAGTTTTGTACAGGGTGAGAGATATGGGTTTACTTTCATTTTGCTGCATATGGATTTCCAGTTTTCCCAGCACCATTTGATTCTCTATCTAGAAGATCCTAAGAATTCCACCAGAAAACTTCTGGATCTCATTAATGAATTCAGCAAAGTAGCAGGATATAAAATTAATGCTCATAAATCTAATGCATTTTTATTCGTAAGTGATGTGTCCTCTGAGAGAGAAATTAGGAAAAGTACCCCATTCACATTAACCTCAAAAAAAATAAAATACTTGGGAATCAATCTAACAAAAGATGTGAAAGACCTCTACAATGAGAACTACAGAACACTAAAGAAAGAAGTTAAAGAGCATCTGAGAAGATGGAAAGATCTCCCATGTTCTTGGATAGGCAGAATTAATATTGTCAAAATGGCCATACTTCCAAAAATGCTATACAAATTTAATGCAATTCCAATTAAAATCCCAATGATGGACCTCATAGAAATAGAGCAAGCAATCATGAAATTCATTTGGAGGAATAAGAGACCCAGAATTGCTAAAGCTATCCTTAGCAAGAAGAGCGAAGCAGGGGGGTTCACAATACCAGACCTCCAACTATATTACAGAGCAATAGTGATAAAAAACAGCATGGTATTGGTACCAAAATAGACAGGTAGATCAATGGTACAGAATAGAGGACACAGAGACAAACCCAAATAAGTACAGGTATCTCATACTTGACAAAGGAGGCAAAAACTTGCAATGGAGAAAAGACAGCCTCTTCAACAAAATACACAATTTAATATTGAATAAATCATTTTATTTGCTATGTCTCACTTCCACTTTAGTTACATAATTTTAGATGATATAAATAGTCATGGAATCTCAAATAGGGAGAAAGATACAAGACTATCATATCCATTAAAGTCACATTCATACAGGTTCAAGAGAATAAGCAAATAAAGAAATTTTGACCAAATAAGAACCCCATTAACATTTGTCTGAAAGTCCCAGTGACTGAATCAGATCCACAGTGTCTCTGTTGAGCAAGTTCCTTTAAGCAGCCTCGGCAGCCTGGTGTGCTCATTCAACTTAACTTGGGCTCTGATGGTCAAGAATAGAGGGTCTGGATACAAACAGGTCTGATTTCTAAACCTAACTGCTAAGTTTAGCATCTTGAATGAACGTGAGTACACAATTAAATCCTCATTTTCTTTACCTGAAAAATGTAAATACTAGTGGAGTTACCAGTAATAGAGCTGTTGTGGGGATAAAGTGAAACAATTTTATCCTCTTATTTTAAATTCTAAAAATGTCAGCTCACTTAATTTTTAATTGGTTCTTCTTAGTTATACATGACAGTAGAAACCATTTTGGTAAACTTACATAAACATGGAATATATCTTATTCTAATTAGGACTTCATTCTTGTGGGTGGGCATGATGTTGGGATTCACTTAGGTGTTTTCGTAAGTGTACATGGGAAAATTATGTTAGATTTATTCTACTGTCTTTCCTATTCTTATTCCCCCCTCCTGTCCTTTCATTCCTCTTTTTCTAATCTGATGAATATCCTCCCCTCTCCCTTTTAATATGTTTTAGTATTCTTTTTTTATCATTTATTTATTTATTTATTTATTTATTTATTTATTTTCATGTGGTGCTGAGAATTGAACCCAGTGCCTCACACATGCTAGGCAAGCGCTCTACTACTGAGCCCCAACCCCAGACCCCTCCCTTTTAATGTTTAAAACTATATTTTTCCTATTATTTTCAATGATTACAGATGATATCTATATGTAGTTCTTTGAATTATAATTCTTATATTTTAAAATATATAACTTAAAAAATCATGGGAGACATGAAATTAACTTCCAAATAACAAACATATTTGGGACAACCCTTCAACAGGAAAATGATGGAAAACATTTCCATTAGTTATAAGACCAAATACCAGTATACAAATTTCCTCCAAGAAAACTTATAGGAATCAAACAAATATTCTGACTCCACATATTCCTTTTGAATTATGTGATAATTTATCCAGTGAGTATTTTCTGTTAACATGAGAAATTTAAATTGGTTATGTGCCAAAATTCCTTACTATTTATTTAATAAATTTTTGTTCCATCTATAAAAATAATGTTATTTCAATGTGAATTGTGAAAAACAGAATTTCATACCCATCCAAAAGAAAATGGTATAATTCCAGTGGACAACATGCCTCATTAATTTCTGAAATTATACTTCAGCTGTGAACAAGTCAGCTTAATCCCATTTTCAAATGACTTAACAATGACTTATGTATACAAAATATATGATTATTCTTATGAGAACAGATATTAATAAGAAATATTAAAGAAAATTTCTATGAAGTATCAAAGGTAAAAAAATTTATTTTAAACCAAGTATTCTCAGATTCTAAAACAGGCAAAGATACTTTACTTTTATCACTAACCATATCTCACAATATAAATGATTTTTCCCAGGCAGGGGCAGGGAGAAAGGGTTGTCAATTTCCTTGGAGAGAATATAACAGAATACCTGTGGAAGTATGCATAAGATATCTCACAAGGGTCTTCTGGAATGGTCTTGTGGATGGTTGGGTGGGGTATATTGTTAAATTCTTCAAATCATCTTCAATACTTGTAATTATTTAACACTGTCATTTAGATGTTTATTTTTACACATAGAATTTATATTATGATTTCTGTCTACATCTCTAGTTTTAATAATTTTTGTTTCATCTGGTTATTCTGGATCTATGAGAGCTAATATTTTATTTTATTTTTGTGGTGCTGGGGATTGAACCCAGGGTCTTGTGCTTGCGAGGCAAGCACTCTACCAACTGAGATATATCCCCAGCCCAAGAGCTAATATTTTTTAATTTGTTTTCTTTTTAAATTTTCTGTTGTATATATTTATGGTGTAATAAATGATATTTTGATATATTTTCTTGATATTACTAATAAACTATTATATATCATTTATATTATATATGAATATATTTTTATATATTCATACATGTATATATTGATATATGTACTGATAATATATAAAATAGTTAAGTTATAACTATAGTATAAATCAAATTAATATACACATCATCCCCATGTAGTTTTCTGGTTATCTTCCTCTTTTGTGTATGTGGGGAGAATACTTAAAACCTATTCTCTCAGCCAATTACCAATACATGATACTATTAGTTACTATAGCCCTCATGATGTACATTAGATCTCTAGATGTTTTTTCTTTGATAACTGCAATTTGCACCTTTTGACCTAAGTCCTCCCTTTCCTCCAGTACTTAACCTATCCCAGTCCCTACTAACCACTGTTTTACTCTCTGTCTCTATGTATTCAATTTTTAAAGGACCGTTAAAATATTGATTTGGGAATTAAAACCCACAAAACTGGCCAGATGCAGTGGTGCATGCCAATCATCCCAGCAGCTTGGGAGGCTGAGGCAGGAGGATCACAAGTTCAAAGCCAGTCTCAGCAAAAGCGAGGCACTAAGCAACTCAGTGAGACCCTGTCTCTAAATAAAACGCAAAATAGGGCTGGGGATGTGCCTCAGTGGTCGAGTGCCCCTGAGTTCAATCCCTGGTATCCCTCCTCAAGAAAAAACACAAAACTCATCACCAAGATTAATCTTAGGTCAAAGCAGATCACAGCTTGTAGTGTATTAAAGATCTCCCCAATCTGATCACTGTGCTTATAAAATGTACCTTCCCTAACAATAATAAAAATGGTTCACATTCATATCACAGTGTGCAGGGTATTCTACTGTGTAATTTACATATATTGATTCGTTTCATCCTTATGTCACCCAGTAAATAGACACCCTTATTATCCCCATCTTACATATTTGGAGTTGCATGCAGCAAGATAGTAACTTGCCCTAGGTTGCAATAGATAAAATAAAAATAAATATAACAACAATAATATTAGTAAGAGAACAACACTGATATCTACCATTGACTAAAATATCATGTAAAGATCCAGTATTAAATATTATAATTAATTATCATAACACTGCTATAAAATAGACCTTATTTGCCTTTCCTTTTGGGAAAACCAGTTAAACAAGCTCAGAGAAGTAAATAAACTTTCTCATGTTCCCACAGCTATTAGTAGCATAATTGGGATTAAAATGTACATCATTCTGACTGTAAGGTGGGTGCTTTTTCAAACATGAGGCATTACATCGAGAACAGTGTTGACAAAATTAACTCTATGGCTTCAGTAACCAAAAACAAATCATTTTTCTGGCATCAGATATTACACTGCAGTGTGGGGAATAAGTAAAATGGAAGACATCTCACAAAGTCCTGACATGCTGCATTTTGTGGTCATCAAAAATAGTCCATATATTTGCCATTAATATTTAGGCAGAGTCTCTAGTCTATACTTACTGAGATAAGAAGTTGCTTTTAATATGAAATAAATCCTAAGGTTTTAAGTTTATTTTCTTGCTGGTGTTTTTATATTTCTTACTTATTTTTCTTGAAACAAAATGAATGTCATTTACCTCCTTCTTCAAAATAATTTTTGGTCTATACTTTCAATTTTAGTGCAACCAACTGCCATTGTTATTAGCCTCGAACCACAACTCAAGAGGCAAATGCTCTGCTGATGATCAGTATTGACTTACTAGCGTAATCCTCCAAATGAAAATAGTATTTATTTAAATTTGCCAATATTGTATCCATGCTATATCATTTATATGTTTACTTTGGAAATGAAAAACAATTGGCACAGTTTTTAATTTTTTATCTGGTTCATAACATGTAGGCTGTCATTTGAGCTAGACTCATTTCCATCTATTTAATCAGCAATAATCAAGTATGAAAGTCACACACACTACTTTTAAGAGCTGTGGTTCCAAGATGCCATGTAAGTAGAAACATGATGAATGGTTTGGTGTACAAATTCTAAATATAGGGCTATATATTATCAAGTAAAATGTATGCTTTTAACAAGGTATAACATGTAGTGTTATAAAAATAAAATGAAAGAAGTATTGCCTGGAATAATAAATTCTATTTTATGTTGACATGAATTCAACTCAATTCTTAAAAGTCAATAATTAATCAATTATTCACCATTTTCAAAAATAGAGGGAGCAAAATGAAGGAGAAATTTCTAATTTACCAGTAATGTTTACCTATAAGTGTTACCTCCAAATTAATTATTTTTAAGCTTTCTAGTCCTCTCTTTTTGCAACTAACTCTTCTGTTCCCAAACCAACAAAGTGCTCTAAACTTTGAAATTATTCCCCATTTTAAAGTAACAAAATATTTCATTCTGAGGGAAGGGTGGCCTTGGTATTTTCGTTAGCATTCATACAACATCAGTAATCAATTTTCTTTTCCATCTTACTTGGTTAAAATAAATTCTGAGGCATTACTGAGGTAGTTATTAAAGTTTGTATTAATAACATAATGGCCATTTAATTTAAAATTGTAAAAGAGAGACCTATCACATTTATCTTTTGCAGTTTCAAATGTCTGTACAGAATTGTATAGAGAAAAGTGTTTCTCAGAGTTCAGAATAAAAATGTTAAGGTGCTTTAAGTAGCTGCTTTGAGGTGGAGATACCTTCTTAAACAACAAAAAAATTAAATCCCACAAAAACTAAAATAAAGGAAATAACTTAAGAACAAGTAAAAGTAGTGAGCTTATTTTTATACTATCAGTATTGAGTATTTCCCTTAATTAACTGAATAAATAGGTCACATACATACAATCTGTTCTCTGTTGCATAAATGGCTTTGGGAGTGTTAATTTAACCATTTGTGCTTGCTCTTTTAAATTTATCTTATCCCTGAAAGACTGATAAGTTAAAGACTGGAGGATGAGGAGGGATATGCATTCTCCTTCTGACCAAATTCCACAACAAACTCCTAGATCGCCAGTAGATCAACCTAAACGAGAAGAAGCTGATGACCTCTCCAGATGATCTCTGATGACCAGTCATCAATTTTTATTCTAGTGGTTTGGGAAGATCTAGAGTTAAACAATGGAGTTAAATCATTGTTTTAGTTAGGATGTGAACAAAGTAATTAAACGAATTCCTCTTTAGATGTGAACTATCAACCCAAACTAGCTAAAATATTATGTTTATTTGATAAAACTGAAAGTAACAATTGGCTAAATACAGTAGGACAATGGCTCCCCAAAGGTACCCAAGTCCTACTCCCTATAAACTGCTAATATGTTGGGTTACCTGGAAAAGGAAATTAAAGTTACTAATCAGCTGACTTTCAAATAAGGAAGTTATTCTGGATTTTCCATGTGAGCCTGTTATGCTCATAGAAGTCTACAAAAAAGGAAGGAGGTAGGAGAAGAGTCAGAGTCAGAAAAGGAGATATGATAACAGAAGCAGTATCATAGTGATACAAACTGATTAAGGCTTGGTTGCCCACTGCCTCCTTTGAAGATGAGCCAGGGAATTCGATGAGCCAGGGAATATGAGCCAGGGAATTCAAGCAGTCTCTAGAATGTGGGAAAAGCAAGAAAATGGATTCTCCCCTAGAGCCTCCAGAAAGGAGCACAGTCCTCCCAACACATTGATTTTAACCCACTAAAACCCACTTTGGACTTTCCTACCTCCTTCTTCCTCTTCTATAGACTTCTATGAGGTAGGAGAAGAGTCAGAGTCAGAGACAGAAAAGGAGATATGATAACAGAAGCAGTATCATAGTGATAAAAAAGATAATAAACTTCGGCTATTTTAAGAATCAAGTTTGTGGTAGATTATTATAGCATTAATCAGAAACTAATACATTAATTGATCAAAGTATAGGTTAAAATGGAAGATAAAATAATTTACATATGTTAAATAGCCTATTAATATAAAACATACAAATTACATTAATTCTCCAAACATTTATGTAAGGCCAAAATTTTTAGGAATGTATTTGCTGATAATT
The DNA here is from genome assembly GCA_020662805.1 of Glaucomys volans. Classification (NCBI taxonomy): domain Eukaryota; kingdom Metazoa; phylum Chordata; class Mammalia; order Rodentia; family Sciuridae; genus Glaucomys; species Glaucomys volans. The sequence continues at coordinate 750,778 of JAJEJO010050072.1, forward strand.
GCTTTGCAATGCTTATCTAGTATAAACACTAATTTATAACTGGTTATAATACCTAGTTTCTGATAAAAGTAGTCATTCAATAAATGTTAATTGAATGAATAGATGAAAAAATAAACCAAAGGTTTTGCTGGAGCAAATTTTTGAATTCTTACTTGGACTGTGATGCATTACAAGTTATCCAAAATAATTTTATCTTCTAAGTCATTTATTGCAACTGGAATTTCCAATTTGGGGTGAAAAATAGTCAAGGAGTATAAGGCCAGTATTGTCTAAGCAGCCTAGAACATTTACTTTCATGACATTATATAAGCAATGACATAAGAATGCATAAGATTTTTGTGGAAGCTGGAAAGCAGAAAAAATATTTGGGAGTTAGATATGTGGGCTGAGGTTCATGACGGCCCTAATAAAATTTAGAGATCAATAAAGTGCAAATGAAAGAATATTTAGGTAAGGTAATTCTCCTTTTGGTCTAATAGCCTTTGTTCCTGATTTAGCTTCCTCAAATGTAGGTAACAAGCCAGTATTTTTTTGCTATAGGATTTATTTGAGATTGAGGAAAAATTTTTCTAAATCCAATTTAGATATAGAAATCTAATTGACATGTATCTTTAACACTACTTCCTTCTCTGTGCTATTTTTATATTTATTTGATTCATTGGTTTATTAGAGAGTTAACAGAATAAAAAGTATTTCATCTTTTATTCATGTAACTCAATTTTCATTTTTTGAACAAAATTGGTATGCCATTCAAAGAAGTTTAAAGGTAAACAGCAATTACGATATGAAATCTGCTGGGTTTTGGTGCTAGAAGATAACACAAGTGAACACTTAAGGATTTTAACACTGCAATAAAACATCTAAAAAATTTGTTTTAATGTATGTTCTATTGAAATTGATTCAAATTTATTGCTAAGTTCAACTTTAGCTCATTTGCCTGTCGTATATTTTTGAATCATGTAATAATAGCTTAATGATTGGTTTTGTGACTGGATTTTATACATTCATAATATCATGAAAACTTCTCTTATCTACTCCTCAAATCTATTTTTAATGGTTTGGATATGAGGCACACCCTAAACTCCTGTGTTAATGCAAGAACTGAAATGATTAATTTATGAGAATTGTAACTTAACTACTGAATTAATCCATTTCATGGATTAATGATTTGAATGGACTAACTGGCTGGTAACTGTAGGCAGTTAGGTCATGGCCACAGGAAATAGGTTACTGGGGCATGCCTTTGGCGTTTATATTTTGTCCCTGTGCTGCTATCTCTCTCTGCTTCCTGGCTCCCATAAAATGAGCAGGTTTCCTCCACAATGACCTTCTGCCATGATGTTCTACTTGACCTCAAGTCCAGAGCAATAGAGCTAGCTGACGGTCAATTAAACTTCTGAAACTGAGAGTCCAAATAAACTTTTTCTCTAAGTGTTCTTGTTTTGGTCACAGTGAAATAAAGCAGACTAACACAATATCCAATCTTGTGTTTTCTGAGAAAATGATGCTTCTTATATTTTAATGTTTTTCATTTTTTTATACCAATAACCATTTTTGAACAGCGATCAGGAGCAAGATTTTATTACTATCAACTTTACTGGAACTCAGCCATAAAGAAGAATAAAATTATGACATTTGCAGATAAATGGATGATGTTGGAGACTGTTATGCTAAGTGAGATTAGCCAATCCCAAAAATCCAAAGGCTGAATGGTCTCTCTGATAAATGAATGATGATGCATAATGCGGGGGGGAAGTGTGGCAAGAATGAAAGAAGGATAGATAGCATAGAGGGAAGGGAGGGGTGGGGTCGGTCTGGGGGGGGAGAATAATAACAGAATGTGTGACAGATACCATTGCCCTGTGTATATGTATGAATGCACAGATGGTGTGACTCTACTTTGTGTACAGCCAGAGAAACAATAGCTGTACTCTGTTTGTGTTCAATGGATCAAAATTACTAAATTAAAAATAAATTAAAAAACAACAACAACAAAAAAACTTTACTGGAAATAAGCCTGTTCCCATATAAGCCTCTCTAAGAAAAAGCAGTCTTAGTGAAAGGGGAAACATTTCCTAGTCTGGATAAACCTCAGATATCTGGGTATGGAACAAAGCTTTTTCATAAATGGTATTTCAGTTCCTCACTGATTCACTGCTCCAGAAAGGTTCAGTCAGCTTAAATCGTGTGTGTGTATGTGCGCACACATATATTTAATCTATAATTCAGTGTTTAATTTCATAAGACCATTGTCTTAAAAATGACAATGTCTCATAGATATAAAATAAATGAAACAATAAATTATTTTCTTAGAGTTAATATGATAAATTCCAAAGCACTTTTGGAAATTATGAAATAAACACATTTACTAGACATATAATTTCAGTTATTGCTACAAAATATTGTTTATACAACAACAAATTGCAAATAAGATGTATGTATTTGGTGTGGGATTCCATCATGACTTTAAAGATGTATTTTGAAAGTGATACACTGGAATTCATTACTGAGTCATTCTTCATATGAGCTGCTTAAAATAGAAAATAGATATTTAGTGAATGAGACTTGGCCTCTGATTTGATTTTGAACTGTCACTGTTATTTACGTAATTTTAAATCTATGTAAAATTACAGAATTCATGGATGAAAAGTGGATAAAAAAATTTTGGACAAAATTAAGCTGTAGAGTCCATGAGCATAAATTCATGCCACTAATGTTGTCATATTGTTTTTAAAAATGAGTGGATAGTAGAGATGAATTATTTAGGATTTTGCTGAGTCAGAGGAATCCAGAAAGCATGTGTACTCTATTTGCAAAACTGTTTTCAAAAAAAGACATATATTCTTTATTTTTAGAAAGGTGATGATAAATGAAGGTTTATAAAACAACTGACGACTTTTGTCAGTTAAAATTCATTAGCAAATTATGAAATTATAAATGCATTTTATTTGGAATTTTCCAGAAAGTAATTGAATAAATATTTTAAGATTTTTGAACTAATATTAAACCATGGTGTAAATTTTAAAGACTCTTCACTGCTTAAACTTACTATTACCTATATATGACATACATACACATGTCAAATTAAATGACTGTTTTTCTAGTCCCACGAGTATATTTACAGTTATGATTATAGTAAACCTCAGGTTACTATATAACCATATGAGAGAAAAAATAAAGCCATATCTGTCACATCTATTTATTAACAGGGTTAATATGGTTAATCCTAATGTTGTAAGGATGTCCCTCTCTCCTCCTCCATTGATCCTGTGTGTTATTCTCAAAGCTGTACCTTCACAGAAAGAGGATTAGCTATATTTCCCTACACATACCAAATAATCTTGCAACAGAATAAGTGAGAAAAGAAGGTCATTTATTTAGTGATGCTGTCAAGTTAAAAGGAGGGTTCAAAAGAAGACTTGGTAATAAGCCAGACTGAAAAATAGTTCTCCTATTTCTGAAGGAAGTTTCTTCACCTTCCCACAGAAAATAAAAATTCATACATAATTTCATTAAGTAATATCAGATTATTCTCCAGAAAGCATTTACCAGTTTTGTTTCCCAAGAGTGAGCTATTTCACCTTGTCTTCATAAAACTTTCATATTGCCACTTTATAGTTTTATTAATTTGATGGCTACAGAGTAGCATCTCCTTTCAATTCTTCATTTTTGTTGAATGATAACAAGGATGAGCCTAGCATGGTGGCACATGTTATAATCCCAGTAACTCAGGAGGCAAAGGAGGAGGATTCCAAGTTGTAAACCAACCTCAGTAATTTAACAACTTAGCAAGACCCTGTCTCAAAATTTAAAAATAAATCAGTAAATAAGTAAATAAATAAATAAACAAATAAAGGATTAGGATATAGCTCAATGATAGAACACCCTTGAGTTCAATCCCCAGTACTGATAAGGAAATAAAAACAAAAAGCAATAATTAACATCTTTTCAAATATGAATCACCTATCCTTTGCCCATTTTCCTATGAATATTGAGGAATTTCTTGAATATTCTGGATATTATTGCCTTCATTTCATAAGAACTGTGAAGACCTCACAACTGATATCTATGTGATGCTCTTCTTGGAAAAGAATTTTTATGTAATTAAATATTAACCTAATCATTTATATTTTATTTTTGTCTTACTTCAGAATTCCTCTGCATTCCTCCTAACAAAAAGATACTCTCTCAGTTTCTTCTATTGGTCTCAGAGGTTTACCTTTCACATTTAGGTCTCATATCCATCTAGATTTCTTTGTGTATGCATTTATTTTCAATAGTTCAGGATGCAATCAGCAAATGTACCCAGAAATATTCAACAATAGAACTGTTTCTTTATTTTCTGCTTGTGTTAGAGAGTTCTGTTTTTCAGCATTTCTGTGTAAATATTTGGATGCCTTTGTATTTTTTTATTTTCTATTTTTTTATTAATTTATTTTGATTCATTGTAAACAAATGGAGTACACCTGTCGTTTCTCTGGTTGTACACGAAGGAGAGTCACACCATTTGTGTAATCATACATGTACAAAAGGTAGTGATGTTTGTCTCATTCTGTTATTATTCTTACCCCTGAACCCAATCCCACCACTCTTTATCCTCTATGCAATCCATCCTTCCTCCATTCTTGCCTCCCTCCCACCCCATATTATGTATCATCATCCACTTATCAGAGAGATCATTTGGCCTTTGGTTTTTTGGGATTGGCTAATCTCACTTAGCATGACATTCTCCAACTTCATCCATTTACCTGCAAATGCCATAATTTTATTCTTCTTTATGGCTGAGTAATATCCCATTGTGTATATATACCACAGTTTCTTTATCCATTCATCTATTGGAGGGCATCTAGGTTGGTTCCACAATCTAGCTATTGTGAATTGAGCAGCTATGAACATTGATGTGGCTGTATCACTGTAGTATGCTGATTTTAAGTATTTTTGACTTTAGCCATTCTAATTGGGGTGAGATGATATCTTAAGGTGGCTTTGATTTGTTTTTCTCTTATTACTAGAGATGTTGAACATTTTTTCATGTATCTGTTGATTGCTTGCAGATCTTCTGAAAAGTGCTCATTTCCTTAGCCCACTTATTGATTGAGTTATTTGTATTCTTGGGGTAAAGTTTTTTAAGGTCTTTGTAGGTTCTGGAGATTAGTGCTGTATCTGAAGTGTGTGTGGCAAAGATTTTCTCCCACTGTGTAGGTTCTCTCTTCACATTGCTAATTGTTTCCTTTGCTGAGAAAAAGGTGTTTTTAGTTTGAATCTATCTCAATTATTGATTCCTGCTTTTATTTCTTGCACTCTAGGAGTCTTGTTAAGGAAGTCTGGTCCTAGGCCAACATGATGAAGATTTGGATCTACTTTTTCTTCTATTAGGTGCAGGGTCTCTGGTCTAATTCCTAGGTCTTTGATCCATTTTGAGTTGAGTTTTGTGCAGGGTGAGAGACAGGGGTTTTGTTTCATTTTGCTGCATATGGATTTCCAGTTTTCCCAGCCATGATCTCTACAATGAGAACTACAGAACACTAAAGAAAGAAATTAAAGAAATCTTAGAAGATGGAAAGATTTCCCATGTTCTTGGATAGGCAGAATTAATATTGTCAGCATGGCCATACTACCAAAAGCACTATACAAATTCAATGCAATTCCAATTAAAATCCTAAAGATGGACCTCATAGAAATAGAGCAAGCAATCATGAAATTCATTTGGAGGAATACGAGACCCAGAATAGCTAAAGCAATTCTTAGCAAGAAGAGCCAAGAAGGGTTTATCACAATACCAGAACTTCAAATATACTACAGAGCAATAGTAACAAAAATGGCATGGTATTGGCACCAAAATAGAAAGGTAGATCAATGGTATAGAATAGAGGACACAGAGACAAACCCAAATAAGTACAGGTATCTCATACTTGACAAAGGGACCAAATGCATACAATGGAGAAAAGAGTCTCTTCAACACATGTATGCCTTTTTAAAAATATACAATCTTAGTGCTCTGTTTTAGAAATTATAGGAAAATTCATTACTTTTATTTCAAATATTGTTATATTTGGACTGTTCTGACCATTTTATTTAATTCTTTGTATTTGCATCACTTTTTTTCTCTTTGCCTTTATTTTCACAATTTTACCAAACCATTTTTGTGCTTTTTCTAAAATGTTGTTTTTTTTGGCCCTTCACCTTTGTTTCTGTGGAAAATTCAAAACTGAACTTGGGGACAGAGAAACCAAATTAGTTTGCTTTCTTTTTAGGGGCTAAAGATGTAGTTATACACTCCAGATCCCTCTTTATAACTTAAGCACTCATTCACTCTGTGGCTAGGAGTGTTAGTTTTTTGGCAATTCATATTTAGTTTCTGTATCCTTTGAAACTTTTAGAGGCCAAAGGGAACTGCAATGCCCAAGGTCATGACCTGACCTACTAGCACATTTAAAAAATTATTAAGAGCTTTATATATTAAGACTATTATGACTTAATGTGCTATGATAGCTTTATATTTACTAGCTAGCTACCTGAATTTAAGATTATTTTGTACAGATTAAAATATTTCACATATTTAAAATATCTGACATATTCAAAAAAATAAATATCTATGGTGTGTGCATGTGTATGCAGAAAGCAAACCTATTTGGAAAATATAACTTAAGAACACAATTTCCTGCATTCCAAAAAAATCTAACAAAAGCAGATTACAAAGAAAACCATTGTAATATTGAGCATGCATTAAACCAAAATGTGATGTGCACCACAGGCAATCTGTTAGAATTTACAAAGACATAAATTTTATCTTTTTAATTAGTCAAGCAGACACAACTCATCATACATATGTTCTCAAGAGAAAAAAACCTAACTAGTCCTCAACTAAAAGGACTTGACTGAAACATTTGTCACATGCTGTTCATCTTAATTTTTCTTGGTAGTTGGTACAACTATGCATGCTAGTTAATTGGGTTTATCTAAATGAAAAATCAATTTTTCATATGTTTAGATAGGAGGTAGCTTTGGAACTAGACGCCAGCTAAATTTAGGACCCTGTTCTCCACAGAAAATGGGAGAAAGGGACATTATCCTTGATGATTACATTTCAAAGACATAACTTCTAGTACCTTAAGAAAGATACTCTTGGACTGTAAAGCTGCAGAGGCTTATTTAGGTTTTTGAAAGATCTACATATTTCTCAAAGCAACAGAGATGAATTCACAATTACAAGTTTTCTATGGAAGAGGTTCTTTCTCTTTATTAATATTTTGTCTTTTTCAAGTTTTGTTTCCCCTTAAAAATGTGACCAATAAACTTATCCATGTGACACTGGCATAAACACACAGAGAGAGATAACAATTACACTGAATCTTGTGTTTAATGATCTTTTACATTTTACATGTTTTATGTATGCCTACATATAATATTTTTATACGTATGCATGTCTAAACAATACAGAGTTCTGGAACTTGCTTTATCATTCTTTAATATTACGTTTTAAGGTCCATTCATATAGCTCTGTAGAGATAGAGGTCATTGACTTTCATTGCTATGTATTTCATACTGTGATGGCATCACAAAATGTATTTTTATGTTTCCTAAACATCTGTATTTTTTCAGGCTTTTCTCTTCATTGTGCTTCTCTGAACATTTTCTCATATGTTTTCTGGTGAACACAAGCAAGAACTTCCCTCTGTTATATAAGCAGGACTAACTGCTGTGTCATACTTTACAAGTTGCTCTTCAACTTTACAAGATGAATTCTTAATTTAGTATTTTATAAAGTAGTATACCAATAATATATTATACTTATCAGCAATATATAAAATCATTGTTTCACATCCTGTCCAACAACTGATGTAGCCAGACTTATTTTTTGCTAAATATAGCAGGTATAAAATATTACCTAGTGACTTTGACACTTTAATGCACCATTTTAGATTCTCTCAGTTTAACCACATTTGCTTCACAAGTGTTGCCTTCTTGCAGTTTGCATTTTCAAGCAGGCACTTTGCCTCATGCCCTTGCTACTGTTTGAGGATCTAAGTTAATGCCAAACTTTGTGATGCTATTGGTCTCTTTTCCTATAGTCATATATATACCCCATGGGATGAGCTTTGACTAGAGGATATGAGAACTGAATCATGAAATTCAGTGTCATATGTATACCCCATGGGATGAGCTTTGACTAGAGGATATGAGAACTGAATCATGAAATTCATTTGGAGGAATAAGAGACCCAGAATAGCTAAAGCAATCCTTATCAAGAAGAGCGAAGCAGGGGGTATCACAATACCAGACCTTCAACTATACTACAGAGCAATAGTAACAAAAACAGCATGGTATTGGCCCCAAAATAGACAGGTAGATCAATGGTACAGAATAATGGACACAGAGACAAACCCACATAAATACAGGTATCTCATACTTCCATTCCCCACTTCTCACCACTAAGGTGAACTGACCTGAGATGGTGAAATCAGTTATGCTTAGCTATGACTAGCTCATAAATACACCCTCATGTTGACTCTCCTTCATGCCATTTTTCATTTTTCCTGTCTCACACTCCTCCTCCTGAGAATTACATTCTCTGAAAAGAAAGTAGTGGCTTCCATGGAAAGTCAGATTAAGGCATGATCATAATTTTTAATGTTGTGATTACATAGTATGTACTGACCAAATTATGACCTGCCTTTCCATGTGTTTTTCTTTAATTGAAGGAGAGGGTATGCATATTGCTTTCTCATGGATTAGTACAATTTTGTTATACATTCTAGAGTTTACTCCTTAGTAATTTGAATGTGTTCATTATTGCTTGTGTTGTCTTTTCATGTTCCTCATTGCTTCTTCTCAAAAGTTCTGACTTTTTATTTAGTTGAATTAAATTTATTTGTGTTTATCTTAAGAATTTAGGTATTTTAAAGATTTTCAAGGTTTACTTGAAAATTTCATATTTATATCTCAATTCCTATTTTCTTGGATATTTTCCTGTGAATCTTACAGTTATTGTTATTCTAAAGGATGTTATTTTAATTAAATTTTTGGTTTTTAATTTATATTGATCTTAACATTTACAATATGTGGTTGTATAAATTCTGGGTATTCTGTTAATAATAAGTTATTTCACCTTGTAATACATACACAGCCCCTCCACAAACATACATGCACACACACACACACACACACACAAACAGTATTTTTCTGTTATACTGATTAAGAGCTCTAAGATATAAATGATTTAAAATGTCTTCTTGTTTATGAATTTAGAAGAATGCTTATGATGGGTTTTATTTACGAGGGATGTCTGCTCAAGGTTTTTGGTTGATTTTGTGTATAAGGTTAAGAGGTTCACTTACTAATCTATTGGAATCAAAGTCAGGCTGAATTTATAACATTAATTTTCTAAACTATGAGGTAAAATATTGCTTTTCTCCCTTAGCATGCTATTGGGAAGAATCATTGTTACATATATATTTAATGTTAACTATCCTTTCAATCATGAAATAAACTCATTTTGGTCATATTGTATAATGAATATTTTATCCTCTAAATGGTAAGATTTGTTAATATTTTTGTTTGGGATTATTTTTTGAATCTATATTCATGAAGAAGCTTCCGAAAGTGAATTTTGATGAGGTTTAAAAAAATCTATGTAGAATCAATTACAATATACTACATTTCCATTGATTAACAAATCTACTTTGTTTATCATCAAATATGTTATTTAAAGTATCTTCTTTTAGGGCCCATTTTTTTTTGTTAAATTAATTTTTGGTGTAGTATTTGTTACTGTTGGTGTTGTGATGTTGCCTTCATTGTTCTGATGTGTGGTTTTGTGTTTGCTACTTCGAATGGAATCTCATTTCCTTTGTATAATTTATTGATTATTCAAATTAAACTAGATACTTTTGACTTTTTCAAATATATGGTAAACATCATGATTAATTTGATAATTGTAGGTGTGAAATACTCATTACAAATTATAATGATTTATTACTTTTAGTTGTTTTGTTTTTGTTTTTAAATTTTTTATTATTGTTCTTTTAAGTTATACATGACAGTATGGAATAATTTGACTTATTTATACAAACATGAGTACATCTTATTCTAATTAGGATCCATGTCTTATGGTTGTACTTGATATATAGACTCACTGTGGTATATTCATATATGTATAGGAAAGTTGGCCTCAGAAACATTCCACTGTCTTTCCTATTCCTCTCCTCCATCCCTCCCCTTCATTCCACTTTGTCTAATATACAGAACTTCTATTCTTCCCGTCCCCACTGTGCTGTGTATTAGCATCCACGTATGAGAGAGAACATCTGACCTTTCATTTTTGGGGATTGACTTATTTCACTTAGCATAATAGTCTCCAGATTCATCCATTTTCCAGCAAATGTCATAAAGTAATTCATTTTTATAGCTTAATAATATTCCATTGTGTATATAGACCATATTTCTTTATCCATTCATCTATTGTAGGGCACCTATATGGTTCCACAACTTAGCTATTGTGAATTGAGCTGCTGTAAACATTGACATAGCTATAGTATGCTGTTTTTAATGTTTAATGTTTCCAGTACCACATGAGATTTCAGTTGTATGTGGTATGTCAACTAGAATTTATCAGGCTTTGTTTATTCTTATTTTCCAAAGTTCTTTGAGAGTTTTGGATCTGTTTGGAGTAGTTGTATATTTATGATTTTAAATATTATACTTTAATATATTTCTCTAATTATCATTGTAAAAAATTCAAAGATCCTTCAGAATTGGGCTATATAAAATTAAGAATTACAGAATGATTTATTGCATTATTTCCTGCCTACTTTTTGCTACAAATTAACTTAATATATGATTAGAAACTAGACTATAAATATCACCAGAATTAGTTCTGATATTTGAATTGTACATGGCAACCATATTTGTTTAACAGCTTCATATGACAACATGAGATGAAAAAAACAACATGTACACAGAAATGGGCTTAAGTGGACCCAGCAACCAAACTCGAAGAATAAGTGAGACTCCTGTGTGATTATGTCAATTGATGCAAAATTGCTGATGAGATATGTGACATCTTAAACATAAAACAGGTCATACTGCTAAGGAAATTCAATTGTGAGAATCCCAAAGACAAACTATTTTAAACTAAAAACAGTAATGAGATTTTTAATTGTAAAATTCAGTAGATCAATTAAAGAGGAGAATTGTCATTCTTGAGACATTAACTGCTAGCCTAAAAGATTTACAGGGGCAAAACACAGTAGAAAATGTGAATAAGTAGTATTGCTAGAAAAAAGAAAAGGAATATAGGAAATTTTTCTAGGAAAATTTTCTTGGCATGAAAAGAAGATGTATGTTGATAATAAATGGTTCAATAATTTTCTGGAGAACTGATGGAATGTAACATCCACCTACATAAATGTTCAATAGAAGAAGACATAACTTACAATTTTCCACAGAAAAATACGAAGTTACTAAAAAGAAAAAAAGGATTAGACTGTCAGTAAGACTTATTCTATGCAATCCAGAAAGTTAAGAAAGGGAAGTATAATATGTGCAGAATGTGGAGGAAATGGTTGTAACACACATAAAAAACATAAACCTAATCAAGATATAAATCATTTCTTAGATAGGTAATGGATATTTACAAACATACAAAGAATCTTAGAACATATTACCCATCTATTTCCTCTTAGAAAACTACCAGAGAAATTTTTATTCTAAACAAACAAGTAACTCAGACTATAGCCTTCAAGCAGAGAAAGAAATAAAAGAGAAAATAATAGAGAGTACAATGCATTGCCTAGACATATTTGTATCTAATAAAATTATGATATTGAGAATTAAGATTTGAAATATGCATTCAAAATAATGAGATATATAAGTAATGATTCCTTGAAAAGAGAGAAGTGAAGCAGAGACTAATTACAGTCAGGTAGAAAAAGAACTAAATATTAAAATCCATGATTAAGGAAAAGTATGGTAAGATTTTTTTTATTAAAAGACTTATAGAAGTATGAAACAGAAAGAAAAATAAAAATATTACTGGGATGAAGGATAGAATCAGAAAGCACCGTCAGCATTTTCTTTAGCTGTATTATAAGAGAAATATGTTATGTGTAGAAGACATAAAATTAATACTACTAACAAGATTATTCATTATAATGTCCAATTAAAGAAAAAAATAAAATTTACAGTAAATGTGGGCACTCCAGCAAAAGTTAGAAAAAAGAATACGGAAAGATATAATAAAATAATTTGTAAATATAAAGCGAGTTGAAAGGAACAAAAGCAAAAACAGAAGCAGTTCAAAAACTGTACTCTCTATGAGATGAATAACAAAATATAAAGAAAGTTTTATCTATATTCATCAGGGATACTGGCCTGTATTTTTCTGTATTTTTCTTATCCTCATCTTGCTTGATATCCAAGTAGTTCTGTTCTCATAAAATGAGGCTGGAAGTCTTTCCCAGTCTTCACAATTTTGGAAGACTTTGGGAAGGATTGGCATTCATTCTTCTTTAATGTTTAGTAGAATTCACCAATGAAGCCATCTGATTTTTCTTTGTTCAAAGATTTATTACAGATACAATGTATATTCTGCTGCAGTTGGATGCAATTTTCTGCATATGCCTATTTGGTCTATTTGGACTACAGTATCAAGTCCTTTGGCTGCTTTTTGATTTTCAGTCAGAATGATCTAGCCATTGTTGAAAGAGGGATGTTGAAGTTCCTTACAATTATTGTATTGTTGTCTATTTCTCCCTTCAGATATATTATTTGCTCTATACATTTACATGCTCTGATGTTGGGTACATATGTATTTGTGATTATTATGTCCTCTTGATAAATGGACTGCCTTATCATTAAATAACAATCTTTTTGTCTCTTGTTACAGTTTTGATTTAAAGTATATTTTGTATAATATAAATATACCTACATGTGAATTAATTTGGTACCATTTCCATGGAGTAACTTTTTTGATTCCTTCATATTCAGTCTATGATTTTCCTTAAAACTGAGATGAATATACTGTAGGCAACATACAGTTCAGTATATTTTTTTGTTCATTCAATCACCCTATGTGTTCTGATTGGAAATTTAAATAATTTTTGTTTGAAGTGATTAATAGTTAAGAACTTCTTATTTTCACAATTTTAGTTATTTTCCAGTTATTTTATAGATGCAAAAGTCTTCAATAAAAAACTAGTAAATGAAATTCAACAGAACATTTAAAAGATCATATGCCATAACAAAGAAGAATTTAACCCTGAGATGCAAGGATAGTTCAACATACATAAATTGATAAAAAATGAGGTGTCACATTATCAAACTGAAGGATAACATCACATCATCATATCAAGAGATACACAAAAAATATTTGAAAAGTTAATCATATTTTCATGATATAAACTGTCAACAAATCAGTTCTAAGAGGATTATATATCAATATGATAAAGGCCATATATGACTAGTCCATTGCTAATGTCTTACTCAAAGGTGAAATGCTGAAAGCTTTTCATCTAAGATCACAAACAAGAATGCCCACTTCCACCAGTTGTATTCAACATAATACTAAAAGTTCTATTTGGAGTAATTAGGCAGAAAGAGGAAAGAAACCATTCAAATTTGGAAGAAATAAATAAAACTCTGAAGATGACTTGATCATATATATGGAAAATCCTAAAGACATCACCCCCCACAAAAAGCATTGCTACCAATAGTGAAATGAATTCAGTAAAGATGTAGAATATAAAATCAGCTTACAAAAACCAGTTTTATTTGTATACACTAACAAAGAATTATATGAAAAAGAAGTTAACAAAATCTCATTTAAAATTCACACAAAAAGAATAAAATAATCATAAATTTATGGAAGCAAAAGTTCTGTACACTGAAAACCATAAATATTGATAAAATGAATATAAAAGTATAGAAATACTGGAAAAATATCCTTTTATGGATTCAAAGAATTAATAGTAATAAAATTTCTGCGTGAAGCAATCTACAGATTCAATGCAATCCTATAAAAATTCCAACATTTTCCCCACAGAAATAAAAATATAGTGCTAAAGTTTGTATGAAATCACAAAATATCCTAAATAGCTAAAGCAATCTTGAGCAGGAAGAACAAAGTTAGAGAAATCTTACTTCATGATTTCAAATTATACTAAAAAATAGCAGTAAACAAAACAGTTTATTAATGGCATACAATACAGACACAGAGACCAACAGAAAAGAATAGAGAGCCCAGAAATAAACATTTGCATGTATGGAGAACTAATTTTCAACCAAGAGGCCAATGATACAAACTGGGGCAGGATAGTCTCCTCATCAAATCATGATGGGAAAACTGGATACCTACATGCAATAGAATGAAGCTGGACTTCTATTTCACACCATACAGAAAACTTAACTCAAGAAATTTAATCACTTAAATATAAGATCTGAAACCAAAAAATTACTTAAAGAAAACAAGGAGAAGTCTTCCTGGTATTGGACTTAATATATTTTTGAATATAACACCAAGAACACAAGTGTCAAAAGCAAAAAATAGAAAAATGGGATTATATCAAGCAACATAGAAAAGGAATTAATCAACTCATGGGGGAAAATATTGACAAATCACGCATCCTTATGAGGAGTTACTCTCCAAAATATATAAGGAACTGAAACAACTAAATAGGGAACCCTCCAAATAACCAATAATGAACTCTGCATAGCCACCTCATTCAGTAGCTCTTCTCTGAAATGCAGAAGGGCTAGAATGTGCAGCCTGCTTCTACTCCACTATCTTGCCTCTCTCCTGGCAGCCTGCTCCAGTTGGGGTATTCTTCTTTTGGGCAGTTAGATGGGCCATCAAATGAAATAGTTCAGTTGTTTAGACATCAGGAGTCTATGAAGCATAGGTGACAGACTGCTTCTGTATTATCTCTTTTAGTGTCCTTTGTTAACATATCCAAGTTATTTATTCCAGTTCTGCATCTTTTCCCTTACAGAATTTCTCTCCCTCCTCCTCACAACTTTATGCTTCTTCTCTCCCAAGCCTGAAATCCCATTTCCTTCTCAAGACATTGTACTAATCATTCTGGGCAATGGTGCTCCATACTTCTGTCATAATCCAGCTTTTTTGACAGTCTGCAGCATTTCTGTATTCCTTCTTTATTTCCCCTAAAACTGCTAATAATTTTCTGTATTATTGCAATGCATACACTTCCTTAATATCAATATTATTATGCTGGGAGAAGTCTTAGCTGTAAGTATTAGCTCTGCCCACTTCATCATTATAATGAGACTCCCCTACATGTAATTTCAACACCAATTCTCTGTGTAAAAATACTAGCACTGGCCTCGTGCTTAAGGGGTGAGAGTTTAATTCCAAGAGTCAGTATTAATTCTTTATGCCTTAAGAGATGCTGATTTCACTTGATTTTTTTAAATCATAGGTAGATTTTTCTATAAACCAGAACAAGTTGAATATTAATGATTTATCTTTGTAATAGAATTTCTGGTTGTTCATATGACTTCTTATGATCCTGTGTCCTCTTGTCCAAGGATGGAGGGAAGTATGGGTAGTCTGTGTATATGAGAGAGAGAAGAGAGTAAGAGAGAGGAGAAAAGAGGAGTGATGGGTGGTGGGGATCAAGAGCAGCACAAGAAAAATCTGTCCTTTCCAACACAGTAGCCATTAGCTACATAGAAATATTGAGCCTTGAAATGTACCTAGTGCAAATGAGGAATTAAAGTTTTAATTTAATTTCAGTCATTTACATTTCAGTGGATATAGCCACATGGGGCTACCATATTGATCGGCACAGATCTAAGATCGGTAGAAACCCTTCTTTAACTTTATTGGGTTCTTTATTATATTTTGTTACAACACGACTTAGTTCTTCTATCCAGAATATAAATTCAAAAATGAAAAAAGGTTTGAATTAAAGGTTGCTGCTAATATTTGGTTGACTGCATTCTAGAGACAGATTTTATCAGTGCAGATAGAGTGACGTTCTTCAAAACAAATGAACTACACTGTTATCTGCCATAAATGATAGTGATGTTTACTAGTTGTATAAGTTTCCTATTGTAACAAAGTGCCAAAATCTTTGTGGCATAAGACAACACAGATTTACCCTCCTATAGTTTGGGAAGTCAGAAATCTGAAATTAGTTTCACTGGGCTAATATTAAGGTGTCTAAAGACCAGATTTCTTTCTGGAGACTGTTCAGAAAAATCTGTTGTATTGTTTTTCTAGCTACGAGAAATCATCATAGTTGTTGACTCATGACCTCTCCTTCCATCTTCAAAACCATCTTCTCTCCTTCCTGACCTCATCTTGCACTCTTATATTTCCTATGATTCTGAGTCTTCTTTTTCTCCTATACAAAGATGTTTTTGCTTGGATTTAGGTCAGGATAACTCAGGATCAGCTCTTCTCCAGATCTTTCTTCAAAGTCAATTGTACCAAAAAAGGTAATATATTCTAAGTATTTGGTATTAGGTACTGGGCATTAGGACATCATTGAGGGGTAATTATTTTGCCTACCACACTGGTAAAAACAAATAATTGATTTGGAATTGATGAATTTTGAATGGTGGTTTGTCCCAGGGTTGCCCATGGCTGAAATTAATCCTATAGTGGGTGTCACTCCATCAAACATTTTGGTCTATGATCTTACTCAATACTTCCACCAATGCTCTCTGGGTTTCTGCACTTACATTTTGGTTAGTCTTCTGAGCAGAAAAACCCATGTCCTGAAAGTAATATCTGAGTACAGTCTTCAGTGATGAGAAAACTCTAGATCCACCAATGTAGAACAATATCTTCAGGAACAAACTGTACATTCTCTGGTGATTTGGAATAGAAGGAGTAGACAAGCAGATGTGTCTTCCTGTGACTTCTAACTGATATGTGCTTAAAGATTTCTGAGAAGGTTTTGCCCTGTATTTTTCAGGATCTCACAAGTATTTGAACTTTCATCTGATATGTGATCTAGTATTTATATTTCCTACAGAGAAGGGAGAAAAAGAGGCAACAAGGGATGAATGACTATACTAGATACTATTAAACTCTATATGTTAAGTGCTAATTAGAGAATTTTGAAGTGGAGAGGGCCCTTCAACTTTAAAAATCAAATTATATTAGATTACTAAAAACTGATAAAATGACTAGCAAAAGGTTAACCACTTGGCTATAAAACATAGTTCAGGTATGTATAGGATATGAAGGGATATAGATAGCACCTCTTAACTCTTCATTTCCGAGCTTAGCTGTCTCTTTCTTTGTTGATAATGTCTTGGTTCTTGATTAGATGCCAAATATATTTCCAATGCCCCTGTATTTACCCTATGGTAATGTATTTTACTAGACATTATAATGGACTATTTACTTATACTTAAGTATACCTTCTAAAGTAGTTTATTTTCCTGTAGCCTGCATAACAATAAATATAACTTTTAGCTGCCTGGTCACTTAAAGTTAAGAAACCAGAAAGCAAAAGTAACAAAAGTGTCATGGTATTGGCACCAAAACAGGCAGGTAGACCAATGGTAAAGAATGGAGGACACAGAGACAAACCCACATAAATACAGTTATCTCAAACTAGACAAAGGTGCCAAAAACATACAATGGAGAAAAGGTAGCCTCTTCAACAAATGGTGCTGGGAAAACTGGAAATTCATATGCAGCAAAATGAACTCAAACCATCTCTCTCACCATGCACAAAACTCAACTTAAAATGGATCAAGGACCTGGGAATTAGACCAGAGACCCTATACCTAATAGATGAAAAAGTAGGTCCAAATCTTCATCATATCAGCCTAGGGACCAGACTTCCTTAACATGACTCTCAAAGCACAAGAAATAAAAGCAGGAATCAATAATTGGAATAGATTCAAACTGAAAAGCTTTTTCTCAGCATAGGAAACAATCAGCAATGTGAAGAGAGATCCTACAGAGAGGGAGAAAATCTTTGCCACACCCACATCAGATAGAGCACTAAGCTCCAGAATACATAAAGAACTCAAAAAACTTTACACCAAGAATACAAATAACCCAATCAATAAATGGGCTAAGGAAATGAACAGACACTTCACAGAACAGGATCTTCAAGCAATCAACAGGTATATGAAAAAATGTTCAACATTTCTAGTAATAAGACAAATGCAAATCAAAACTACCCTAAGATATCATCGCACCCCAAATAGAATGTTTATTATCAAGAATACAAGCAACAATAGGTGTTGGCGAGGATGTGGAGATAAAGGTACACTCATACATTGCTGGTGGGGTTGCAAATTGGTGCAGCCACTCTGGAAATAAGTATGGAGATTCCTTCAAAAACTCGGAATGGAACCGCCATTTGACCCAGCTGTCCCTCTCCTTGGCCTATACCCAAAGGACTTAAAATCAGCATACTACAGTGATACAGCCACCTCAATGTTTATAGCAGTCCAATTCACTATAACTAGATTGTGGAACCAACCTAGATGCCCTTCAATAGATGAATGGATAAAGAAACTGTGGTATATATACACAATGGAATATTATTCAGCCATAAAGAATAATAAAACTATGACACTTACAGGTAAATGGATGGAATTGGAGAAGATCATATTACGTGAACTAAGCCAATCCCAAAAAACCAAAGGCCAAATGATTTCTTTAATAAGTGGTTAATGACACATTGTGGGGTGGGGGGAGGCACAGGAAGAATGAAGAAGGGATGAATTGTATAGAGGAAAATGAGGGGTGGGTAGGGGGCGGGGAAAAAAAGAATGAGACATATATCTATACCCCATGTATAGGAATAAATATGCAAATTGTATGATTCTACTTTGTGTACAACCAGAAAAATGGTAGTTGTACTCCAGTTGTGTACAATGAACTAAAGTAGAAAACAAGAAATACTTGTTATGCCTGAGTTTTAATCATCTGAAATTTATATAGCAAGACAGCACCATCTGTTTTATCTGTAATGGTGGATGCATAGATTTCTATTACTTTTTCTTATGTGTTATTCTTGGAATCTTTTATAACTTAAAACTATATATAATTAAATTAAGAATTAAATTTCTTTTTAAAAAGATTTCATTCTTATTTTCATACAAAATGTAATGTAACCTGACTAAGCAGCATATCTTTCTGAGTAGGCAGACGACTTCAATTAGTCTTTCAACTGATTTTCATAACTCTATGGTGTGATTTCCCCTAAGTGGAGAATTTGTAATTTTTGACCAAATTTCAATACTTTCTTCATAGGAAAGTTACTCCTTTAATAAAAGCTTCATCTTTGCCGGGCACGGTGGCCCACGCCTGTAATCCAAGCGATTTGGGAGGTTGAGTCAGGAGGATCGGGAGTTCAAAGCCAGCCTCAGCAACTTAGGGAGGCCCTAAGCAACTCAGTGAGACCCTATCTCTAAATAAAAATGCAAAATAGGACTGGGGATGTGGCTCAGTGGCCGAGTGTCCCTGAGTTCAATCCCTGGTTCCAAATAAATAAATAAATAAATAAAAGCTTCATCTTTTATTAGCATTTTAAAATATATAGTCCAACATTCAAATGCAGGCCTCTACCTTTATATACAGTATTATTTTTTGTGGTGCTAAGGATTGAACCCAGGGCCTTTTGCATATGAGTCAAGCATTCTACCAACTGAATTATATCCTCGGTCCAATACACAGTATTCTTGTTGGAAGTGTCCTTGTTTCAAAGTTTGGTGGTGAAGTGGTATTTGGCTGAACAAGACAGATTCTTGGTATACATGAAAAATTTATTATATAAGAATGCTCACCGTATCATCCATTCATCTAAAATCATGTATTGAGCATGATATAACAATGTGCATATGTGATAACACTACTGGTGTGATTCTACATCATGTACAATTAGAAGAATGAGAAGTTATACTCCATTTACATATGATGTGTCAAAATGCATTCAACTGTCATATATAACTAATTAGATCAAATATAAAAAATCAGTGTTTTGGGCCCTACTTCAACAATGTGTCCCATGGAGCTTTTTATATTCTTCCAGCAAGCTAGGTTCTGCCTAAGTTGCCAGGGTGGCCTTGAAATCCTGGGTTACAGAGATCCTGCTGCCTCACACTCCTGAGAGATGAGACTCCAGATCCCAGCTAGATATGACCCTGGCACGTGGCTTACATTAAGAGTGAGAATGTGTGGGAGTGTTTGTCATGACAGTGTGTGGTGCAGGGGGCATCTTTATGTCCATGCAGAGCCAGCAGGAGTGAGGAAGCACAACTATGATAATAAGAGGAAACCTGATTCTATTGCTGTTAGCATATGACAAGGAATAGGCCTGATTCTATTGCTGTTAGCATATGACAAGGATTTAGGTCTAGATCTGTACTTTTCATATAAATAATCCATTGGCAAGCATTAGTAGACAACAGCACATATGAATTCCCTGGAAGGCCAAAGAAGATTTAAGTCCTGTTCCTTGCCCTGGAGTGACTTATGACCTACAGAAAAGGTAAGATCTATGTACAAGTACCACTTTGAGAATGCATTTTTTTAAAATTCTAAAAGAAAAAGGAATATTTTCGATGATAAACAACTGATTAACTTTTTGTATCAAGTGGTATCACTGATTTTGGTAATAATGAAATTGTGTATCAAATATAGGATAACTTGGATATGTCCATTTTCTTTTCTGTATAAAATGTCTTTCTACATATGATTTTGGACAATAGCAGCAATGAATTTTGTCCTTGCTATGCATCTTTGCAATTGTTTATTAAATGATTTCATCTTCCAGTAAAGTAATGAAATATAAAGATACTCACCAGTCCATTAACCCCTTTATTAAGGTGTGAATTTTATCATATGTTCAACATGTAAAGTATTAAATTGAACTAGCCAAAGTCCCATCCCAAGATTCTGGGACATTTGAGTATTCTCTCTGTTAACTGCTAGTATGAACAACATACATATAGAGGCAACAGCCAGACAGAAGGGAAAATGAGAATCAGTGTTGTAGAAAAAGAATTTTACTGACAAACAACTGTTAGCCCTAAGAAGAAAATGAATAGCTGTCATTTATAGTTGCCCACTGATTTCCTGAGGGAATTATGGGAATTATCTCAGTGATGACAAGTGGGGATCAACTGTTGGAAGGATAGAGAAGATGGTGATTTGTTATGAAATGTCCTTTCATACGCGAATCTCATTTCCATAGGCCACATAAAATCTCACAATACCTGTAACATGTGCACTGTAACTCAACTCTGCAGAAGAAGCAAATTAATTAATATTCTATAGCAATTCTCTTCTCTCTGGTTATCAAATTAAACTGAAGTAGGAGTCTGGGGATTCCTTCAAGAAATGCTGGTTTCCTAAGATTTAAATAAAACTCTTTTACTACTGTAATACTTTTACATGTAAGATTGAACCATCATTCCTGAGGAAGTGCCGATTAATAAAAGGAGTGCATAACACTGATGCTTTCACATAGATGCCAATATTGGTTGTTGTTCATGGTTTTATAAGGTCAAGTGCCTAGCTGTTGAAAGTGCTCATGAACATAAGCAGAAGACCCAATTAATAGTTCCATACTGGTGGACATAACTAGGGGATCCAACAGAAGGACTTAAAATAGACACATGGCCATAGGGGGTACCAAAGAGTGATAATAAGGGAAGTGTGGAAAGGGAAGGAGATGGAAAAGGAGGAAGGCTCAAAACCTATGAAAAGAACAAGTCAATACTTTCTTATGAGACTCCCAAATCTGGGGCCACTTCTCTTTGGAGAAATCTGTTACTTTTCCTGTTGCAATAACCTGCTGTTTTCTTTCTAAAAAAAATAAAAAGAAAAATGCAAGATTTCCCCCAAACTTTCCTGGATCATTGCAGTCTACTGTTTGTATTTACTTACTGGGCTTATTATTTGGGAGGTCGATATATGATTAACTGCAGCTTATTTTATTTTAGCTATGGCATCAGATAGACTGCATTTCTCACTTTGTCTTCTCAGAAGTTGTGTGGATTATGGAGATGAGCTGTGGCTCTAGCAGAAAATGCGTCATTTATATATGTCAGTCGGATGGCATCGTGCGCCTGCTCTGGAATTTTTCTCAGAGGCTATGAGATTTATGACTATCATAAAGCCTTTTTCCCCCCATAGATCATGTTGGTATAATACACATACCTTTTCTGGACTTCACACTTTCAAAAACCAGTCAGAATCAAAAAGAACAAGGTTCTGTTTGGGTAATTTTTCCACCAGAGGGAAAGAAAATTATCCCATTCCTGTAAAATTTTGTGATACTTCCAAATCACTAATTTTTCAGAGTAAACAGAAAAATCCAGTAGATGTTTTTTCTGTTTCAACATGCTATCCTTGACAATAAGTATTTTTATGAAACTCTATTTAGAGAAAAAAGATATGAACTTGCTTACTATGGCAGAGTTACCCAGGTAAAACTCATGTCCATACAAAAAAGCTATTTTTCCTAATGGTATTGTCATCCATCAGGTATATGTATATAGCTTCATTTGTCTCATCCATGTAAATTGCTGTTTGTCATCAGTATAATGAGAACATAACTTTTATAATGGAGCTCACCGTTGAGTCACTCAAATAGTTGGAGGCAATGTAGAACTTAGTAGAATTACTAAGTCAAATTCCTATTCATGAAGGTCCTACTTTGAAAGGGGAAGGCAGTGCTTGATCTCTTCTCTCAAATTATCCTGACTCTGCCCATTCCTCTCCAGCAAAGAAAAGAACAATAAAACCTGATTTCTACCTTTAAAGATGGCACCAATTAGCAAAATGCAAAAAGACAAGAAAAACAATATGTATTATAGTAGCTGATTATGTGATTATGTGTGATCACAGAAAAGCATCATCATCTGTGTATGATTGGACTTAAGTTTCACAGAGAAGGTGATGCTTGAACTGGGATTTTCTGCATATGTATTTCCTTCTGACTGACATCTTTTCTATCAATAAGGAAAGGGAAAATCAACAAAATCAAAGTATTAAAAATGCAGGTGATGGAGCAGCACATACAACCAGAGAAAATATGCAAATATATTTCTCTGATATGTTAACAGAGGTACTTATTATATCTCTTGTTTATTTCAATCTAGATACATATAAACACACAGCATATATAAGAATAAAGACAAATGCCAGGGAACAAAACTTGTTTTGAAATGAGGGAATCATCCATGAGCAAATACTGTTTCATCATTCATTTTTGTTTTTCCTTTTTTGCAACATCCACATAGATTGAAAAAGAAATACATTTTCCTACTGATTTTCAACTTTTTAATATAATCCTCATTGATCTTACCCTTTCTCTTTGTACCAAACCTTGAAATTAGTAAAAGAAAAAAAAGGGGGTTATTTGCATTTATATATTCACCATAAATATGCACTAAAGGCTTTCTGTGTGATACGGAAATATGATTATAAAATGTTTAAACTGAATATGTTCCAACTCTAGGAAAAACAAAAATTAATAAAGGCAAAGAAAAGTCCTGTTATGAACTGCCATCTTGGTGATTTCTCCCTTTTACCAAAATGTTTAATTCATCAAAAACTTCTGATATTGAGTCTTGTTCTCCTTTGGGAATGCCAAGGTTTCCTTTAGCATTGCAATACTGTACTCAACAAAAAATAATAATCTAAATTATGTAAGAAGGAATCCACTTGTTACCCTCATAGTGTGTGAACATGTAATTCACACATTAAAAAAATTCATGTTGGAAAAATATGGTAAAAATGTTTGAAAATATTATAGTCATATAGAAGGAGAAACAGATAAAGAGAAAAATGCAGCCCCACCTTATGTTTTACTTATCATATAGGTTTAATAGTATGTTTTTTATTTTGTTTTGAGATGGGCTCTCACTATATTTCTCAGGCTGGTGTCAAAATTCTCTGCTCAAGTTATTTCCTGGTTTTAAGCCTCCCTAGTGGCTGGGACTACAGGCATGTACCACCTCACTGCCTGACTTAATAATACAGATCTGGTTATTTTTTAATGAATTATTTTTAGCAAATTAAGCAGTTTTTTTTGTAAGTGTGCCTATATGTGATAAAGCCAACATTACATTTTATGAAACAGTTCTGTAGTGCTACATATCCTTTACTTAAAAAAATTATTTATGTACACAGCTAACCAGATTTTTAATTTAATTTTTAATTAAATTATTTAAGGTATTTTTGAGACACTTGAAAGGCTTTTGAATATTTTTGTGTGTCTGAAATTAAAGCAGAAGGACCCAATTTGAGTTTTTCACTTCACAGTGTAATGGAACTAATCTAACTTCAGGAAAATTAACCTTCCATTAAAGTGTCTACCTTTGACAAGAAAGGAAGGTAGAGATGGGTGAGAATATATGTGTGCATTCACAACTCTCATACTCTCTCATCAGAAAGTGCCAGAACATCTGCAAAGAAAACTCTTTTGTCAAAATCAATTTTAGTTGAAGCTTGATATAATGAGCAGTTTTTATGGGGCACTGAAATTTCTGGCACTTTCATTTGTTGTTGCCAACCAGTTTTATTCATCATGGAGCAGCTAGATTTTAGGACCAACTACCTGTCCATTGGAATTGATTTCCAGAACCTCCACAGATCTTATCTCCAAAATTTTCTGAAACCCAGAATACATTTCCCTATGAATGTAATGTACAGAACTTGAAAACCTAAAGGGTAAAATAGGCATTCTAATTAATAGAGATTGGTGATAGGATACCCTATGTAATATCTAATACTTACTAGAACAAAATGTCACCCTCCTGTCTCTCTAGCACAAAATTTACCCTAAGTTCTTATTACCTGCTCAGTAGTAGAAGGATATTAGCAATGCTGTGACCTGAATCACAAAAGATTGAGCAGATCTACAAAAGCCTCCTAAATTCAGACCAAGTGTCACTCTGAAAATCACTATTATAATCTCCCCAGTCCACATGGTTGATTTTCAATTTTGTCAAGGAAGGCTATCTTGTGGTAATTCCAGTAGTTCCTGCAGTGCTGCTACTTCTTAGATCATCAACTTTTACTCTCTGAGTTCTAACTTTCATAAATATGCCTTTCATTTTTCTGACTTTCGCTGGAATCAGAAAGGGCAATTTTGGTCAAAGAAGAGTTGAATAGAAGATTCCATTTCCTGAAGGATTCAGAAAGGCATTACTGTACTCAGTCCTGGATCAGCTCAAAGTAAATATTTTATAATAGATCCTGGTTGTATCTTTAACTTGTGAATGTTAATATTTCAAAATAAAAATGAAAGATAGTTAGAAATCCATTGAAGAGATTATGTCTGAAATTTTAAATGTGTTTCCTTGCATTCTCACAAAGTTTTAAAAAAAAATCTTCTGAAGGACTTCAGTTTCTGGTGATATGGTAGATTAGATATTTCGAACAATTCTGAACAGCTAAAAAAATCTGAATGAAACACATGAAAATAATTGAATATCCACCCTGAGCTAGTAAGATAAAGAAACTCCAACATTGAAACAAAGTAAATGTGATAAAATTAGAAGATGAATTTTGAGATAAAATTTTGGGGTGAGGATAACTGCAGAAATAGAGTGACCTTGAACTTCTTTTCTGTTGCCTGATCAGGATTAGGAGATAAGAGAAAAGCTATGACCTATCTAAGCTGGAGTCTCATAAGTGGGCTACATAATCACTATAATGTAAAATGATCACTAAGCCTGTAACACATAAGAAGTTAGCAACTAACAGAAAGCAATTTTTTTTTCCATTTTGACCTTGGTGCTTAAAATATCTAAGGTAAACACTAGAATGCTATATATAAAGAATATAAATTGCAATCCAGTGAAGGAGAATAATCAAATAACAGAAAAAAGAAACTCAAACAAAAAGTAGACAGAAGGAAAGGATGAGCAAAAACAGGACATATTGAAAACAGAAGGAAAAGTAAACACAATTTTAAATAAGCAGATAATCATAACAAATATATATGGCTGAAAGTTTTCTATTAAAAATAAAATAAATTGAGTCCTGAATTTATTACACGTAGCCAAACGATGTGTATAAAAGATACCTCGAAACATTAGGATACGGAAGTTTGATAATCAAAGGATACATCTCAAATGCTAACCAAAAATCATAAACTAAGGAGGGGAGAAGATGGCAGATTAGAGAAGGGAAATACTTCCCAGCTACTCCTCAGAACCAGACTTAAAAAGGGAAGACTGCTCTTTAGTGAGGTGAGTAACTAAGAAATTTCACTGAAACTTAATACTGAACTGCAAACAAAAGAAAGAAAGAAGAAACGAAATGATAAAGCCACAGAAATTCAGTAACTTGAATGCAGAGCTGGTGGATAAACACATTCAAAAATAAAGAAAAACTGACTTGAGGAACCTGTGGATTACAGACGAAAGTTGATTTTAATGAACACAGAATTGATAGGGGAAGCAGCTCAGAGATGATAAATCCAAAATTGTTCACCTCAGGGGCAGAAAGTGTTCCAGGGGGGCACTTGTGTTGCAGGAAAACAGAAAATGATTTGCAGGCACAGAGGGTGTTCCACAGGCATGGAAAGAGTTCTGCAAGTGTGGAACATGCTGGCAGGTGTGGAAAATGTTTCCAGATGCCAAAAGCTGTCCCCATGCAGCTTGCACAGCTGTGGATAGAGCCAGGAGACTGGGAATTCATAAATGAAGTTACCAGCAACCCACTAAAAAAATCCCCAGAGTGTGCCTGAATCAGAGGGACTAAAATAGGCACAAAGAAAATTTTACCTGGACAATTTAGCTTCAAGATTCCAAAGGAGAAAGCTCCTATTTTTGTTGGTGCTCCATAAGAGCTATTGGGAAGACACAGTGGCCATATAAGCATATCTATCCTTAATGATCATTCATAGCAGTGAAGGTAAAATCTGTTGAGGGTTAGTCCCTAGACCCAAAAAGTGGATTTTAATGGAGGCCACAGAGATCTGGAAGTCCAGCTGAGATTGGCAGCTCCTCGCCAACAGAGGGCATGGACCAAATTTCAAATATATATCAATAGAATTCTATAACTCAACCAAATACAAACCCCAACAAATGGAAATTACAACTTAGAACTCTGTGTCACCCCCAATTAAGGATTTCACTATTCATCAGCAATCCCCAGGCTACCCACTCTATACTGGGATATTAGAAGGAGGTACTGTACTCACCTAGCAGCTAGGTAAGGGGCACAAAATTACAGAGTCAAAATAAATACAAGCCTGCCCATGTGGAACTCCAGTACCAGCTGCAGCCCACGGGCGACTCAGTGTAGTGCCCGCACACAGACTGAGCCCTATACTGCAGATTCCCACCTACCAACAAGTGGTGATGCCTCTGCCTGCGATCATGGATTATCCCTGACCCAGAAGCCACCATCTTTAGTTTGGGCAGCTCCCATCTGAGGAAACTGCATTATCAAGTGACTTTCATGCATCAGGTTACTAACAGTAAATTTGAATAGTAGGAGATTTGAATAGTATATTACACTTTTGTTGTAGTTTTAAATTATTATTATTCCTATCTTTCTTTTTTATTATTTTTCTCAATCTCTCTATTTTCCTCTTATCTATCTGTTTCCTTGGAGTTTCTTTATCCCTTGTCTCATGCTACTAACCAACTTCTTTTGATTCCACTTTCAATCTTCCTATGATCTAGGACCTCTATATATTCACTTCTTAATTCATTAAAATTACATCCTACACCCCTCTCCATTCTCCTTATACACAATTGGAAACTGTAGAACTTATTGGAAACCTATTATTATGCTGTAGATAAAAATCAAACTCATAATCTCTATTTATTATGGCAATACTGTTAATGTCTTAATAGGGGCTATTTGGTTTAAGGTTGCATATTGTTTGTATTGTTAATACAATACAATATTAATCTCCCCCTTAAAGGTGAGGTATTGGAAACCTCTAGGGACATACAAACCTATAGGGGGGGACACTGTAATACCTCAAATTCTCACTGCTAGAGGGGAAGATACACAAACAATATGAAAAAACAAGAAAGTGCCCCAAACAAACCAAGATGCTATATGAATAAAATTCATTGACAACAAGGAGTTCAGAATGTATGTAATTAAAATGATCTGCAAAGTAAGGATGATATGAGAACAAATGCAGACAATGAATGATGAATACAAAAAACAGTTAAAAGAGAAAATACAGGAAGCAAAAGATAATTTCAATAAATAGAGATTCTGAAAAAAGCAAACAGAAATCCTTGAAATGAAACAAATAATGAACCCAATTACAAATTTATTAGAAAGCATTATGAATACAGCAGATCACTTGGAAGACAGAATTTCAGACAATGGAGACAAAATATTTAATCTTGAAAACACAAATGACCACACAGAGAAAATGGTAAGTAATCATGAACAGAACTGCCAGGAATTATTGGATTACACGAAAAGCCCAAATTTAAGAATTATTGGGATTGAGGACAGCACAGAGATACAAACAGAAGGAATGAGCAATCTATTCAATGAAACAATGTCAGAAAATTTCCTGAACCTGAAGAATGAAGTGGAAAATCAAATATAAGAGATATAAAGGACACCAAATGCACAAAATTACAACAGAGCCATGCCAAGGCACATTACAATGAAAATGCCCAACATACAAAATAAAGATAGAATCTTAAAGGTCACAAAAGAAAAGTATCAGATTACATATAGGGGGAAAGCAATACAATATCTGAGATATCTCAGCCCAGGCACTAAAAGCTAGGAGGGCCTATAACAACACAGTTCAAGCTCTGAAAGAACATGGATGCCAACCAATAATCTTCTACCTAGCAAAACTTACTCTTGGAACTGATGACAAAATAAAATCCTTCCATGATAAACAAAAGTTAAAAGAATTTACAAATAGAAACCCAGCACTACAGAACATTCTCAACAAGATATTCCATGAAAAGTAAATGAAAAACAACAATGAAATTAAGCAAAAAGAGGAACTATACTAAAGGAAAAGCCAATCAAAGGAGAAACAAAGTCAAGTTAAAAACCAGAAATGAGCCAACATGACCAAGAATACAAATCATATCTCAATAATAACCCTGAATATTAATGGTCTAAACTCATTAATCAAAAGACATAGACTAGAAGATTGTATTCTAAAAAAAATGCCAAACAATATGCTGCCTTCAAGAGAATCACCTCATAAGAAAAGACATCTACTGACTACAAGTGAAAGGCTGGGGAAACAACATAAAATGCACATGGACTCAGTAAAAAAGCAGGGTTTACCATTCTCATATCAGATAAAGTGGACTTCAAGCCAAAACTAGTCAGAAGGGATAAGGAAGGACATTTCATATTTCTTAAGGTACCACAAACCAGCAAGACATAACAATGGTAAATATTTCTGTCCCTAACAATGAACAATTGAAGTACATCAAATAAACCCTTCTCTCTCAGGAATCAAATAGACAAAAACATAAAAATACTTCGTGACTTTAGCACACCTCTCTCAACACTAGATAGATCTTCCAAACAAAAATTGAACAAAGAAAACATAGAGGTCAATAACACAATCGATTATTCAGACTTAAAGACATTTATAGAATATTCCATCCATCAATGAGCAAATACAATTTCTCAGAAGCACATGAATCCTTCTCTAAAATAAACCATATGTTATGACACAAAACAACTCTTAGCAAATACAAAAAAATAGAGATACTACCTTGTATTCTTTCAGATCATAATGGAAAAAAATTAGAAATGAATGGTAAAATAAAAATAGAAAGTACTCCAAAACCTGGAGACTAAATAACACGCTATTGAATGAGGCCTGGATAGCAGAAGATATCAGAGTTGAGTTAAAAAAAAAATTCTTACAGGTAAATGAGAACAATGATATATCAAAATCTCTGGGACACTGTGAGAAAAGTACTAAGAGAAAAAATAATTGCATGTAGCAGATTCAATAAAAGAATGAAAAGTTAAAAAATAAATGACCTGACATTGCATCTCAAAACCCTAGAAAAAGAACACCAAAAGTAGTAGAAGACAGGAAATAATTAAAATCAGAGGTGAAATCAATGAAATTTGAAACAAAAGAAGCAATTGACAAAACAAAAATTTGTTCTTTGAAAAAATAAAATTAATAAACCATTAGCCACAATAATGAAGAAAAGGAGAGAGAAAACTCAAATTACTAAAATTTGCGATGAAAAAGGAAATATCATGGCAGACACTATTGAAATACAAAACATAATTACAAGCTATTTTGAAAATCTAGACCCCAATGAAATAGAAAATCTTGAAGACATTAATAAATTTCTACAGACATAAGTTCCACCCAAACTGAATCAGGAGGACACAGACAATTTAAACAAATCACTTTCAAGCAATGAAGTAGAAGCCTTCAGAAGCCTACCAACCAAGAAAATTCCAGTACCCAATGGATTCTCAGCTGAGTTCTACAAGAACTTCAAAGAAGCACTAATTCCATTATTCCTCAAAGTATTCCATGAAATAGAAAAGGAGAGAAGCCATCCAAACACATTCTTTGAAGCTAGTATCACATTGAAACCCAAACAAAGACACATCAAGGAAAGAAAACTTCAGACCAATATCCATGATGAATATAGATTCAAATATTCTTAACAAAATACTGGCAAATTGGATACAAAAATATATTAAAATCATAGTGCACTATGATTAAGTGGGGTTCACCCAAGGGATGCAAGATTTTTCAACAACCAGAAATTAAGAAATCTAATTCATCTTATCAATGGACTTAAGAATCATATGATTATTTCAAAAGATGCAGAAAAAGCATTTGCTAAAACACAGCACCCCTTCATGCTCAAAACACTATAAAAAAAAGGGATAGTAGGAACATACCTCAACATTGTAAAGGTTATTTATGCTAAGCCCAAGGCCAACATCATTCTAAACAGAGAAAAACTGAAAGCATTCCTCCTAAAAACTGGAACAAGGCAGGATGCCCTCTTTAACCACTTCTATTCAACATTGTCTTTGAAACTCTAGCCAGAGAGATTAGACAGACCAAAGAAATTAAAGGGATATGAATAGAAAAAGAACTCAAGACTCTCATTATTTGTGGAAGACATAATTCTATATTTAGAGGATCCAAAAAATTCTACCAGGAAACTTCTAGAACATATAAATGAATTCAGCAAAGTATCAGGATATAAAATCAACATGCATAAATCTAATGCATTTCTATTCATAAGTGATGAATCCTCTGAAAGAGAAATTAGGAAAACTACCCCACTGATACAATAGACTTAAAAAAATAAAATATTTGAGAATCAATCTAACAAAAGAGGTGAAAGACCTCTACAATGAGAAATACAGAACACTAAAGAAAGAAATTAAAGAAAACCATAGAAGATGGAAAGATCTCCCATGTTCTTGGATAGGCAGAATTAATATTCTCAAAATGGTCATACTACCAAAAGCACTATACAGATTCAATTCAATTCTAATTAAAATCCCAATGATGTACCTCACAGAAATATAGAAAGCAATCATGAAATTCATTTGGAAGAAAAAGAGATCCAGAATGGCCAGAGCAGTCCTTAGCAAGAAGAGTGAAGCAGGATAAATCACAATACCAGACCTTAAACTACAGTATAGAGCAATAGTAACAAAAATGGCATGGTATTGGCACCAAAATAGACAGGTAGATCAATGGTACAGAATAGAAGACACGGAGACAAACCCACATAAATACCGTTATCTCATACTAGACAATGGTGCCAAAAACATAAAATGGAGAAAAGATAGCCTCTTCAACAAATGGTGCTGGGAAAACTGGAAATCCATATGCAGCAAAATGAATTAAAACCATATGTCTCACCATGCACAAAACTCAACTCAAAATGGATCAAGAACCTAGGAATTAGACCAGAGTCCTTGTGACTAATAGAAGAAAAAGAAGGCCCAAATCTTCATTATGTCGGCTTAGGACCAAACTTCCTTAACAAGACTCCCATAGCACAAAAAATAAAAGCAGGAATCAATAATTGGGATAGATTCAAACGAAAAACCTTTTTCTCAGTAAAGGAAACAATCAACGATGTGAAGAAAGACCCTACAGAGTGGGAGAAAATCTTTGCCACACACACTTCAGATAGAGCATTAATCTTCAGAACTTACAAAGAACTCAAAAAACTTTACACAAAGAATATAAAGAAACGAATCGACAAATGGGATGAGGAAATGAGCATACACATCACAGAAGAAGATATACAAGTGATCAACAGATGTCTGAAAAAATATTCAACATTTCTAGTAATAAGAGAATTGCAAATCAAAACTACCCTAAGATTTCATCTCATCCCAATTAGAATGGCTATTATCAAGAAGATAAGCAACTCTAGGAATTGGTGAGGATATGGGGAAAAAGGTACACTCATACATTGCTGGTGGGGTTGCAAATTGGTGCAGGCACTCTGGAAAGCAGTATGGAGATTCCTTAGAAAATTTGGAAAGAAGCCTCCATTTGACCCAGTTATCCCACTCCTTGGCCTATACCCCAAAGTCCTAACATCAGCATACTACAGTGACACAGCGACATCAATGTTTATAGCATCTCAATTCACAATAGCTAGATTGTTGAATCAACCTAGATGTCCTTCAATAGATTAATGGATAAGAAACTGTGGTAAATATACACAATAGGTTATTACTCAGCCATAAAGAAGAATAAAATCATGGCATTTTCTGGTAAATGGATGGAGTTGGAGAATATCATGCTAAATGAAGTAAGCCATTCCCATAAAAGCAAAAGTTGCATGTTTTCTCTGATTAGTGGATGATGACACATAATGGGGGGGAGGGGCTAATGGAAGAATGGAGGATCATTGGATTGTGTAAAGGGAAATAAGGGGTGGAGGGAGGCGGGGAAGGAAAGTTGAGAGCTTATAATAAGTTCAGTGAAGTAGCAGGAAAAAAGACTAATACACATTAATCAATAGCTTTCTTATTTTCCAAAAGTGATTCAGTCTAGAAACAAATCAGGAAACCATGCCATTCACAGTTACATTAAAAAATAAAATACTAGGGAATTAACCTAACCAAGGAGGTAAAAGAGCCCATCAAGAACAATTATAGAACACTGAAGTAAGAAAGTGAAGAAGACCTTAGAAGGTGGAAAGTCATCTCATACTCCTGGAGAGGCACTATTAATGCTACCAAAATGGTCATATTATCAAAAGCAATATACATATTCAGTGCAATCCCCATCAAAAGTCCTCCATCATATTTGTGTTGGCATCAACCTCCTTAACAAGACTCCCAAAGTTCAAGAAATATTACAGAGAATCAAAAATTTGGATGCCATCAAATTAAAAAGCTTTTGCACGGCAAAGGAAACAATTAAGAGAATGGAGGTAGAGCCTATAGAATGGGAGAAAATCTTGGCCAGCTACTCCTCCAACAGGGGATTAATATCCAGAATATATAAAGAGTTCAAAAAACTGAATACCAGAAAAAAAACAACCCAAACAATTCATAGTCAAAAGAACTAAACAGAAACTTCTCAAAAGCAGAAACAGAAATGAAAAACAGATATATGAAAACAAATGTTCATTATCTCTAGCAATCAGGGAAATGAAAATTAAAACTACAGTAAGATTCATCTCACTCTATTCAGAATGGCAGTTATCAAGAATACAAACAATAGTAAATGCTGGTGAGTATGCGGGGGAAAAAACACTTGTACATTCTTTTTGGAACTGCAGACTATACACCTGCTCTGGAAAACACTGGGGAAATTCCTAAAAACACTGAGAATATAACCATCTTATGGTACAGTTATCCCACTCCTTGGTATTTTCCCAAAGAGCTAATATCAGCATAATATAGGAATGCAGCCACCTCAATGTTTATTAGCAGCACAACACACAATAGCTAGATTATGGAATCAACCCAGACCCTCTCAATAGATGAATGGATTAATAAATAGTGGTAAATACACACAATGGAGTTCTATTCAGGAATAAAAAGGAATGAAATGGCATTTGCTGGTTAAATGATGGAAATGAAGAACATCATTCTAAGTGAAAAAGTCACACCTTGAATTGAATGTTTTCTCTTACATGTGGAAGCTGGAGTAAAATGAAGGAAAGCAGGAAGAAAGATTAAGATATAATAAAGATATCAAGAAGATCAGCAGTATAGAAAAAGGAGATTGAGAGACATATTTGAGGGATGGGTGAGTTGAGGGATGGGTAAGGGGAGGCAATGTGGAATGAATTCTTAGAAAATCATATTATGTGCATATATAAATATATCACAAGAAATTTCACCTTTATGTGTAAGTAAAAAGAACCAATAAAAATGAATAAATAGATGAGTCAAAAGAAGTCTATCAGAGTAGAGGAGGAAGAACAGGGGGGAGGAGAGAAAATAGGGGATCATGAACTGAAATTGAATTCCATGTATGAATTATTTTGGGGGGTGTCAACTCAACTACTATGTATAACAATAATGATATAATAAAAAATAAATAAATTCTTTTTAAAATCTTCCCCCTAAAAATAAAATATAAAATAACTACAAAATAGACTCAAATACAAAAAGTATTACTTAAAATAAGATGGTCATGTCATGATGATAGGGGTTTCAATATGCCAAGAAGACATAAAATATCTAGATTTCTGTGTATATAGTACATAGTCTCAAAACAATGTCAATAGAAATTTATAGACAAGAAAGGAGAAGCAAATAAATGCATTAAGGTAATGGCAGATAACATTTTTCTCAGTAAATGATAGATCAAGAGTATAAAGATCAGTCAGAATATACAAGATTAAGTAGCTTGATCTACTAAATGGATACAGGAAAAATTCTCATGTGTCTTCAATAAAACATGGCAATATTCAAGGAAACTGATTATGTGTTAGGTGATAAGGCAAGGCTTATCATATTTTAAGGGAATGATATGATATTGATTATATTATTTAGCCATAGTTCACTTGTATTTTAAATTAATAAAAATAAAGATAATTTAAAATACTCATATCCTTGAAAATTAAAAGATATGCTTTAAACAGCCTATTTTGGATCAAAGAAAAATAACATAGGGGTAGGGTATTAAAAGTACTCAGAAATGAAATTTAATGTGATAATACATATCAAATTTATGTAATGCTTATAGTTCTTAGAAATTTAGAATATTAAATGATCAAAATAGAAAAAAGACAAACTATATATTGATAACCTAATCATCTAACATAAAAAGTTAGGAATTGAGTAGCATAATTAATTATTAAATATTAGAAGGAAATAAAGAGCAGAAATTAAAGAAATAGAATACAAACATAAGGTAGAAATAACCAACAAAACTAAGTAAGCTTATTAGGCTAAGATAATTGATAAATTTATTGTATGCATAATCAAGGCAAAAAAGAAAACAATAGAAATAAAATGGAAAAAGTAGAAATAATAAATAGGTATATAAAATTAGAAGAGAAATTTAAAAGTTTATAAGAATATATGTTGACAATATTTTTGACTTGTTGGTAAATTTTAAAGAAAACTAATTATCAACACAGTAGAGTACTTGATAATGAACTTCAAGATATAGCAAAAATATTTCCACACAGAAAACACTAGGCTTTCATTGCTTTAGAGAATGACTTCCCCAAACATTTAAAGAAAAAGATAACTCCAAACTAAAACAAAAGCACCCATGGAACAAAATAGTAGACTGTCTTCAGTGGAAGAAAGATTACAGAATTCTCACAAAGGAGCATAGATGCAAAAATGTGAAACCATCCCCAAACAAGAAAAACATACTCAGCAATGCTGAAGACATAATTTTTTAAATTTAATCAAGCTGTACTTCCTTATTTTCATTTTTTAATTAGTTATACATGACAGTAGAAACCATTTTGACATATTGTACACAAATGGAGCACAACTTCTTCCTGTGGATGAACATGGTGCAGTTACACCAGTATGTAACCATACATGTACATAGGGCAATAATATCCATCTCCATTCTACCATCCCTCCCATCCCCACATCCTCTCCCTCCTCTCACTCCCCTCTGCACAATCTAAAGTTCCTTCATTCTTCCCCATCCCACCTGATTATGGATAAGCATGCACTTACCAGAGAAAACATTCAGCTTATGGTTTTTTGGGTTTGGCTTATTTCATTTAGCATGATATACTCCAGATCCATCCATTTATCTGCAAATTCCATCATTTCCATCTTCTTTAAGGCTAATATTCCATTGTGTATATGTACCACAATATCTTTATCTATTCATCTGCCAAAAGGCCTCTAGTTTGATTCCATAGTTTAGCTGTTTTGAATGAGCTGCTATAAACATTGATGTGGCTGCATCACTGTAGTATACTGATTTTAAGTCCTTTGGGTATAGGCGAAGGAGTGGGATATCTGGGTCAAATGGTGGTTTCATTCCAAGTGTTTTGAGGAATCTCCATGGTGCTTTCCATAGTGGTTGCACCAATTAGCAGTGCAACCATCAATGTATAAGTATACCTTTCCCCCCACATCCTCGCCATCATTCTGAATGGAGTGAGATTAAATCTTAGAGTAGTTTTGATTTGCATTTCTCTAATCACTAGAGAAGATGAACATTTTTTCATGTTTGTTGATCAATTGTATTTCTTCTTCTGTGAAGTGTCAGATCAGTTCCTTAGCCCATTTATTGATTGAGTTATTTATTCTTTGGTGTTAAATTTTTTTGAGTTCCTTATATATCTTGGAGATTATTGCTCCATCTGAGGTGCATGTGGTAAAGGTTTTCTTCCACCCTCTAGGCTCTCTCTTCATGTTGATTGTTTCCTTTGTTGAGAAGAAACTATTTGGTTTGAATCCATCCCATTTATTGATTCCTGATTTTATTTCTTGTGATTTTGGAGTCTGGTTAAAGAAGTCAGTTCCTAAGCTGACATAGTGAAGATTTGGGCCTACTTTTTATTCTATTAGGCACAGGGTCTCTGTTCTAGTGCCTAAGTCTTTAATCTACTTGTTGATTTTTGTGCAGGGTGAGAAATAGAAGTTTAATTTCATTTTTCTACTTATGGGATTCCAGTTTTCCAAGTACCATTTGTTGAAGAGGCTATCTGTTCTCCATTGTATGTTTTTGATGCGTTTGTCTAGTATGAAACAACTGTATTTATATGGATTTGTCTCTATGTCTTCTATCCTGTACCATTGGTATATGTTCTATTTTGGTGCCAATACAATGCCATCACTATTGCTTTGTAGTATAATTTAAGATCTGGTATTATAATGCCTCTTGCTTCACTCTTCTTGCTAAGGATTGCTTTGGCTATTCTGGGTCTTTTATTTTTCCAATGAATTTCATGATTTCTTTTTAGAGTTCTATGATGAATGTCATTGGAATTTTGATAGGAGTTACATTAAATCTGTGTAGCAGTTTTCATAGTATGGCCATTTTGAGATAATAATTCTATCCAAGAACTTGGGAGATCTTTCCATAAGGTCTTTTTCAATTTCTTTCTTTAGTATTCTGTAGTTTTCATTGTAGAGGTATTTTACCTCTTTTGTTAGGTTGATTCCCAAGTATTTTTTAATTTTCTTTCAGGTTATTGTGAATGGGGTAGTTTTCCTAATTTCTCTTGTAGTGGATTCATAATTGATGTGTAGAAATGCATTTGATTTATGGGTATTGAATTTATATCCTGCTACTTTGCTGAATTAGTTTATTAGTTCAAGAAGGTATCTGGTAGAATGTTTTGGAGCTTCTAAATATAGAATTATGTTGTCTGCAAGTAGTGATAATTTGAGTGCGTTTTTTCTATTCATATCCCTTTAATTTCTTTGGTCTTTCTAATTGATCTGGCTAGAGTTTCAAAGACAATGTTGAATAGAAGTGGTGAAAGAGGACATCCTTGTCTTGTTCCAGTTTTTAGAGGGAATGGTTTCAATATTTCTCCATTTAGAATGATGTTGGCCTTGGGCTTACCATAGATAACTTTTACAATATTGAGGTATGTTAATACTATCCCTAATTTTTATAGTGTTTTGAACATGAAGAGGAGCTGCATTTTGTCAAATGCTTTTTCTGCATCAATTGAGATGACCATATGCTTCTTGATTTTAAATCTGTTGATGTAATGAATTACGTTTATTGATGTCTGTATGTTGAAATACCTTGCATCCCTGAGATGGATCCCACTTGATCATGGTGCACTATCTTTTTAATATGTTTTTGTATGAAATTTTCCTGAATTTATTGAGAATGTTTTCATCTATGTTCATCAGGATTTTGGTCTGATATATTCATTCCTTGATGTATCTTTTTCTAATTTTGGTATTGGGGTGATACTAGCCTCATAGAATGAGTTTGGAAGGGTTCACTTCTTTTCTATTTTGTGGAATAATTTGAGGAGTATTGGTGCTAATTCTTCTTTGAAGGTCTTGTAGAACTGGGCTAATCTGTCTGGTCATGGGCTTTTGTTGGTTGGTAGGCTTTTGATGACTTCTTCTATTTCATTGTTTGTAATTGACCTGCTTAAATTGTGCATATCCTTTTGATTCAGGTTATGTAGCTCATATGTCTCTAGAAATTTGTTGATGTAGTTGAGATTTTCTATTTTATTGGGATATAAATTTTCAAAGTAGTTTCTAATTATGTTCTGTATTTCAGTAGTGTCTGTCATGATATTTCCTTTTTCATCATAAATTTTAGTAGTTTGGGTTTTCTCTCTCTCTTCATTAGTATAGCTAAGGGTTTATCAATTTTATTTATTTTTTTCAAAAAACAACTTTTTGTCAATTTTTTCAATTTTTTTTGTTTTAATTTCATTGATTTCAACTATTTCCTGTCTTCTACCACTTTTGGTGGTGGTTTGTTCTTTTTCTAGGGCTTTGAGATGTAATACTAGGTCATTTACTTGTTGATTTTTTATTGTTCTAATGAATGAGCTCAATGCAATGAACTTTCCTCTTGGCACTGCCTTCATATCATCCCAGATATTTCAATATGTTGTGTTGGTGTTCTCATTTACTTCTATGTAATATTTTTATTGCCTCCCTGATTTCTCCTGCTATCCATTCCTCATTCAGTACCATGTGATTTAGTTTCCAGGTGTTGAAGAAGCTTCTATTTATTATTTTATTATTCTAGTTTCATTCTGTTATGATATGATGGAATGCATGGTATACTTTTTTGTATTTGGTAAGAGTAGCTTTGTGGCATAACATATGGTCTATTTTAGAGAAGGATCCATGCACTGCTCCAAAGAAAGTGTATTCACTCAATGATGGATAAAATACTCTATCTACATCCATTGAGTCTAAATCATTGATTGCATTATTTATTTCTATAGTTTCTTTGTTTAGTTTTTGTTTGGAAGACCTGTCCAGTGGTAAGAGAGGTGTATTAAAGTATTATTGTGCTGTGTTCTATTTGCTTGTTGAAATTGAGAAGGGTTTGTTTGATGTATGTAGATTCATATATATTTATGATTGTCATGTCTTGTTGGTATGATTCCCTTAAGCAGTATGCTTAAGCAGTATGCTTCCTTTATCACTTATGCTTCCTTTATCACAGTATGCTTCACTTTATCACATGCTTCCTTTATTCCCTTAAGCAGTATGCTTAAGCAGTATGCTTCCTTTATCACTTCTGACCAACTTTGGCTTGAAGTCCACTTTATCTGATATGAGGATGGAAACCCCTACTTGTTCATGCAGTACATGTGAGTGATATGTTTTTTTTTCCCAACCTTTGACCTTCAGTCTGTGGATGTCTCTTCCTAGGAGGTGAGTCTCTTGAAGACAACATTTTGTTGGGTCTTTTTTAAAATCCAATCTGCCAGTCTATGTCTTTTGATTGATGAGGTTAGACCATTAACATTCAAGGTTATTACTGAGATATGATTTGTATTCCTGGTCATTTTGGTTTAGTGTTGGTTGTTAATTTGACTTAGTTTCTCCTTTAACTGACCTTTCCTTTAGTGTAATTGCTCCCTTTGCTGATTTTTTTTTCATTTCTTCCTTATGGAGTATTTTGCTGAGAATATTCTGTAGTGCACACTTTCTAGTTGTGAATTCTTTTAACTTTTGTTTATCATGAAAGGTTTTTATTTAATCTTCAAATCTGAAGCCTAATGTTGCTGGATATAAAATTCTTGGTTGACAGTCATTTTCTTTTAGAGTTTGATATATGTTGCTCCAGGACTTCTGACATTGAGGGTCTGGGTTGAGAAATCAGCTGAAATTCAAATTGGTTTTCCCCTATATGTAATTTGATTTTTCTGTCATAGCCTTTAAAATTCTGTCCTTATTCTGTATGTTAGTCATTCTCATTATAATGTGCCTTGGTGTGGGTCTGCTGTAATTTTGTACCTTCGCAGTCCTTAAACTTCCTGTAAGCCTCTTGTAGTTGATTTTCTATTTCATTCTTTAGATTTGGGAAATTTTCTGATAATATGTCATTGAAAATATTGTGCATTCCTTTAGTTTGTATCTCCATGTCCTTGGGTATTCTGATAAATCTTAAATTTGGTCTTTTCCTGTTATCCCATATTTCTTGGAATTTATGTTCATGGTTTCTTACTATTTTCTCAGTATGGTCGACTTTATTTTCAATAGTATATATTTTGTCTTCATTGCCTGAGGTTCTACTTTCCAAGTGGTATAGTCTGCTGGTGATGTGGTCTGTTGAATTTATAATTTGATTTATTTATTCCTTCATTTCAAGGATTTGTGCTTGTTTTTTTTTTTTCACAGTCTCTAACTATTGAAATGATCTTTCACTTCCTGTATTTTCTCTTTGATTTCACTCCTTATACTATCCTTTCCTTTGCAGAGCAGCTTAATTATGCACATTCTAAACTCCTTCTCTGACATTTCTTCTACTGTGTTATCTATGGATTATATTGTTGGAAATATTGGTTAGTTTGAGGTGCTTTATTCCCTTGTTTTTTCATGTTGTCTGTGTGTCTTCCCATGTAGTGGTAAAGATCTGAGAGAATACATTTTCTACCCTACAGTCTTATAGTGTCCCTGAAGGCTGCCAGTACCTCACCTTTAAGGGGCAGACAGATATTAACAGCACCCAATGCAAACAATATACATCCTTAAACCGAATAGCTCTTATTATGTCATCTATAGTTTTGTCACAAAAAAACAGAAAAGATGTGTTTAATTTTTGTCCACAATATAAACAGCAAGATTTTACCATTTCAAATATGGTCAAAGAGGGAACAGAAATAGTGTGAAATGGGATGTTTATGAGGGAGAAGTAGGGTAGATAAGCATAAGAATTTATACTAAGAATGAAGGAAGAACTAATAGAGGCTATAAGCATGAGAGAAGTGAAAAATAAAATCCAGGGACACAGAGGAGAGGAAAAACTATACACAGATTTTTTTAAAAAAAGTAAAAATATAAGAATGCACAGAAAAACTGTAATATACTATCAGATATCCTAGCCTTCAATAAATTGATGTGTGAAAAATATTTGGTATTGGGATGGTAGAGATGTTAGCTCGAGGGGGGAAAAGAGAAAAAGAAAAAAAAAGGAAAGTCTCTATGGAAAATTGACCATTGCTTCCACTGCCTTTCAAAAATTTCTCAGCTTCCATTCTCCACCTGCAGGTACCCTGACAATATAAACCTAGGCCCTTGCTGAGGGTAGACTGAGGCAGCTGTGCCCTGAGATGGTGGGGGTGGCAGAGGCAAATCTGCAGGCCCCTTGTCCCTGGACTCCCAGGCCCTGACCAGCGTCCCAAGATGGCTGCAGCCACATGTAACCAAACCTATGGCTACCCTGAAAATGGACTTCCAGGCAGAAACAGACAGTGGACACTCCATGGGTGGTCTGCAGGCAAAAGACAGGCATTCAGCAGGTGGACATCAGGTGGCAGGTGATGTGCAGGCTTAAGGTGGGTAATGGGCAGGCAAAGGGTAGGCAAACAGGCAACAGGTGGGTAGTCAGTGGAGGACAGTTAGCTATCTGCACATCAAAACAGGCAATATACTAACAAAGGGCTTGTGTTTGTGGCAGACAAAGGCGGGGGAATAGGGGATCTGTGGAAAGCAAGGGCTGTCTTACAGGGAAACAGTATTTTCTCTGCATGAGTCCCAAGTCATGGAGCAACAAGGAACACAGTCACCTTCTAGTTTGCCATCTTGGATACCCCCTAAAAAGATAATTTGCATGACAACATTTGTTTAATCTCAGTAATGAAATATTGGTAAAATTAAATAATGTAAACCACCCTACTGGAAGAGTAAAAGAATGAAATAAACCTTATATGACCACCATAAAAAAATGCAGCAGAAAGTATTAGTTAAATGTTTTGTTGATATCCACCCATAAACAAAACAAAACAAAATACAACTTTTACTGACACTTGACTGTGAAAAAAATTTTAAATAACAAAGTATTAAGTTATCAGTTGAGTTTAGGTAGATTGCTGTATAGAGAATTGAAATATGAAGCTAACTACATATCTGTTCCCCAGCAAAACTCAGATAAAATGCAAATTTTAACAACACTATTAGGCACCTCTTTCACATAATTTCTTGGTTTTCTTGGTTTCCACTCTTATTCCCTCTGTTTTTGAAGGATTATTCTACTCAAACTATGATCACTTTTGAGTAGCTGCCATCTGTTGGTGAAGTTCTACATACTTTTTATTTCTTACTCTGTAAGCTTATTCAATACATCTACATACAACTCAGAAGTCTGAAGTCGATGTCATGGACTCACTCTTGAACAGTAGGTGATGGAGTCAATGAATAAGTGCTATCATATTTCATCCCTCAGAGTAGCAGTTCCAAAATTTTTTCATATGGATATTCAGAAATTCTGATTGGGATTAAACACCAGTTTCCTATGGGGATGGCTACCTTGATTACTCATATCTTTTTAATAGTTTTCTTTTCCTTCCCTATTCCTCTCTGAAAGCAAAAATAACCAAAACGGGGACAGACCTCAATAGATCAGTTGATGCCTTTTATTAAGCAGTGTAGTTAAGCATCAGAGGGGCACATTTTCAGGAAAGCAAATGACAAATGGTTACAAGAGGAGTGTGATTTTTATAAGGTTTAAATGAGACTTGAATCATAGCAGAATGTGACAGTTGGGCAGTTAGAGGGAAAAGTGAAAGTTCAAAGCCCATTGTTACTGGGAAATGGTGAAAGTCCAAAACCCATTGCTTTCCTTTTCTTCCTGGGACTCACTGTCCTTTCTCTCTGGGGGTTGTGGTTCCCCTTTTTCCTTGGGGGTGTTTTTCACCTTTCTCCTGGGAGTAGTTGTTTTCAACATCCTTTACTTTCAAATTCTCCTATAAAAATTAGAAAAACAATCTGCAAATAAATGACCCATGTACAAAAATTCTATGTTTGGGGTAAATCCAAGATAAAACAATTAAAATGGCAACAAAATATATAAAGTTCTTAGAAATATTTATTGCAAAGGAGATACCAGTCATTTTAGGAGAAAATGTTATTAAAGACATATAAAGAATTACACTGTATTCATGGTATAGGAAGGTTTAATATAGTTAAGATATAAATCCAAACCTAAATTGGTCTTTAGATTCCAGTTATTCTAATCAAAATCCCGAGAGTAATTCTCAAAGTAATGCATAAACCAATTTCAGTGTATGTAAGAGAAAAAGATAATCATCAAAAGAACAGATATCAGCACATTATAGGCCATGGAAATTAAGGCATAGATTTGGAACTATAATAGATATTCTGATTAAAAGAATAGAAATCGTATAAATTGCAGAGAGGTGGATTATTCAACAAACCACTGAAACAATTGGTAAACTGTATGGAAAGCAAATTAGATCTATACCTTCAGGCTACAAAAAGTTGAATTGGATTACAGACTTTAAATGTAGAAATAAAACAAAACTTCAAGAAGAAAGTATAGAAAACTACATTTTAAGTTTATATTACATTAATTTAGTTTTTTTCCAGTACTAGGGATCAAATCCAGGGCCTAGCACATGCTAGGCAAATATTCTACCACTGAGCTACATTCCCCACTCAAAAACTGTCTTTTAAAATTCTGAGTGGGGAAAACTTTTAAAAATAAAACTTAAAATCCATAGGCATAAAAATTATTTGAAAACTAAGAACATTTGATTAACAAAAGACACCATGAAGAGAATACAAATACAAGTTATCTAATCAGAGGCATTATTTCCAATTGTATGACTGAGAAATGAATGTGCCTGCCTGCCTGCCTGGCCTGCCTGCTGGCCTACTTACCTACCTACCTACCTTGGTTTAAACTTACTAGAAATAAGAGAATGTCTCAGAAACTAAGTGATGTTAAGTATAACAAAAAGTAATTGCTATACATTGGTAATTGGAGTACTGAGTCATGCAATTTGGAAAACCATGTGGCATTATGAAGCTTTAAGAAACTTACTCTTTTGCTCTGAGACAAACACAGGAAAGTTCATAGATAGTAGCATAGATCTCTGTTCTCCCTTTCTCTCCATATACA
Source organism: Glaucomys volans (assembly GCA_020662805.1). Classification (NCBI taxonomy): domain Eukaryota; kingdom Metazoa; phylum Chordata; class Mammalia; order Rodentia; family Sciuridae; genus Glaucomys; species Glaucomys volans. The sequence goes on from JAJEJO010050072.1 coordinate 795,234, forward strand.
GACACATAAACATGTATGCACATATATGTACATATACACATGCACATATATGGTGCTAACTTACTTCTTTCACATCTATTTCTCCATTTACTCTGTGCCTTAGGAAATGGGTAAATCGGTTTATCAATTTGGACATCAATTAACTCCCTTGACTTCCAGCTGTTGATTGCTAATGAAAAGTACTGATAACCTTGGGAAGTCTGAAGAAGAGTGTGGTTGAAGAATTTATACCTCAGTAGCCTCCCATTAAAGTGAATTGCCTGCATTTTTATGTACAAAGACCACACTTTCCAAGAAGCCCTCTATTTCTACCTTTCCTTTATCTGCATTCTCAAAGTCTGAGCAATTGATTATTTTGCCTTTAGATCTAGGACTGGGTAGGGCTCTATACTTTGCCAACCCTGAGGTACTGCACTATTCCTTGCTGATTTGCTGAAGTCCTTTCATACTTTTGAAAAATGGCCCCTTTGTTAATCTCTAATCAACTTACTACATTTTGAGTTTTCCATCTGGTACTTGCAAGGATTCTTACTAACACAAACTCAATCATTTATTCTTAATGAAATGGAAATATAACTTGTATTGCATTCATATGATTGCTTGCAATTATAAAAACTCAATAGGCTGGTAAAATTGATCAATTAGAGTTATATGAATTGATACAATAAGATATCTGTATTACTGTGGAAAAGAGAAAAATTACCTAAGAATGTTTTAATCTGTGAAAAAGTACTAAAATATAACTATATACACACAAAGATAGATAAATAGGGAGGAGGGGAGCAAATATATATATTTGGGAATGCATGTCATAAAGCTATAAGTCAAGGTGAAGAAATAAAAATCACATTTTTGTCTGGATGGAGATTTGACTCAGTAAGTGAATAAAGGACATTTCTAATTTACTGGTAGTGATGCATTATTTCAGATCAATAATGGATATACAAACATGAAGTGTTTTATATTTTCTTGAAGGTATATCCTTAACATCACTTCATTTCTGAGACATTCAAGAAAACATGTGTTTTGGGGCTTGGGTTGTAGCTCAGTGGTAGAGTGCTTGCCTAGCACTTGTGAAGCATTGGGTTTGATCCTCAGCACCACATATAAATAAATAAATAAATAAATAAATAAATGTATTATATCCATCTACAACTAAAAAAAGAAAAAATGTGTTTGTGTGAGTGTGTATATACAAATTACGTGTTCCCTTTACTATGAATTATGCATTTTTTTTTTTTGCAGTGCTGGGGATTGAACCCAGGGCCTTGTGCTTGCCAGTCAAGCACTCTACCAACTGAGCTATATCCCCAGCCCTGAATTATGTATTCTATTAAAAGTTTTACAAACCATATTATTTTAATTTAATTGAAATTCCTGAATCATTATTGATTCATTCTTTTTTGGTAAACATGATTTGGCACTTTATGTTTCTCAGTAGTTACTGGTCATTTCTGAAAAACTGATAAAGTTCTTTAGAAAGTTATAATCTTGTTGACAATTGCAGATGATGTGATAAGTATCATAATTTTCACATTTAAATGGATGGTTATTTGTGAGAAATGTCATATTTTTTTAAGTCAAATAACTTTTCAGATTAATCATGGTCTCACAGAATTTAAGAGTATTATGGTAACTGAAAGAAGCCAGAGATAGAATAACAATCTCACTCCTATGTGGAAGCTATAAAAATTGATCTCTTAGAAACAGAAAATAGTGATCACTAGAGGTTAGGAAGAATAGGGGATACAGGAAATGGAGGTTGCATAATCAATATTAAAATACAGTAACAAAGGAGGAATAAATTCTAAAATTCTATATTACAGTCAGGTGACAATAGTTCACAACTGTTTGTGGGCGATATTACAAAGAAATAGAATAAAGGAATTTGAAGGTCCCCAACACAATGAGATAATAAATGTTAAAGAGAAATGCCAATTACCCTAATTAGATTAAACATTGTACACATGTATCAAATTGTACCTTATTACTATATATAATTATTATATGTCAATAAAATATTTCTGACAAAATATAAGGAACATAGAGGCAAAATATTGTTGCCATTCATATACTAATGAACTAGTTTTCATTGAATGAACCAGATTTGGAACAAAAGATAATTTAGGGGAGACATCTAAGACATTTGTTTTTAAACCTATATAAAATTCACTATCAGCCAAATGTAGCATGTTCCATCCACGGGTCTATCTTAAATAAAGGATAGAGCCTATTAAGCTACAGTTCATCCTAAATATGCTATCTCTTTATAAAATTTAAACCTGAAACATGATTCCAGTTAATCAAAGTTTGCCCTAGTTATGTCATCTCATTAATTCATGAAATTAATTAATTCATTAATTCATGTTGTTAAACACAACAATATGGATGTGTTTCACCAATGCCCATATTCAGAAAGAATTTTATCAACCCTCACATAGGTAGGAACTGTTCTTCACTTACATATCACCAAATATAAAAGAGATTTATTATTCTGTTATTGTATTAATTCCTGTATTGTTATTTAATGAACAATAGTGATAATCTAGTATGTTTTGAGCACTATCTAGAAAAGGTATGTTGGGCAGGTACTATACAATGACTTGGGAACCTCACTCAAACAGTCTGGCCTTGTGTTAAAAAGCTGGATGCTGTAAAATGGAATTCCTGTGTGCTTCTTCAGATACGAATATACAGAAAATGAATGTATGCCCTGGGTTAAGCCATATGCACTGATGTTTTTTAGACAGGAGACTGGATGAGCTTGATTTCACTCTCTAATGGCTCTTGGGTCCTGATAATAATGGCTTTAGTAGAGAACACAATGTCTCTGAACTCAGAGCCACTGTAGCTCCTAGGATATCTAACTACAGCCCTTATCATGGCAGTGTCCTCATCTCTCAGGAAGTTGAAAAAATATGGCAGGTATCTTCTCTCACAACTTTGAGTCTAGAAGTTAGATGTCAGAAAATCAAGAAATTATAATACAGTGCCATATGTGATATGTCAGGAAACTACAGGATATTAGCAGAGAATAGAAGTGCAATCTTACCTAGGCTTTTTTTTAATCTCTTAAAATATATATACTTTGTGGATATTAAATAGAATGCTATTGTTATTGCTATTATTACAGACTCTAGAAGGACATATTGCTATGGTCTAAAATTGAAATCCTCGAAGCTTTAATTTCACTTATCATCAGTGTGACACATTTGGGTTTGGACATATTACTACTATAATGTCAACTTTCTTGTATGCTGGGTTTATACATTTCAAAGAGAAATGTTTTATAAGTCCTAAAATCAAGAGTAAAAGCTGAATGAACCAAATAAGACAAAAAAATCTGTGAGGGATTAGAGGGAAATCAGCCCTTCAAGAGACAGAGATGGAGTTCTATTATATATACTATAACTTTCTCTTAGGATTTTTCTTCACTGCCTTCCTGCTTCTTTCAAATTGTTCTGCATTAGGCTGCCCAATGACAGAGCTCCTTCATAACATGTCCAAGGCCCTGAGTTCAATCCCCAGTAATGAAAAAAAGAAAAAAAATGAAATTCTCAAATTGGTCTGCATGAAGGAAATCATTGTTACAGGAGAGAGTGGATACATACAAATGGCACTAGACCCCTAGTCTAGTGCATACTGAGTGGTCTCCTATATTTCTCTTGTGTTTCTACTAATAAATTCTCAAAGAGCAGGAATTCATTTATTCATTGCAGCTTCCATCAAGTACTTACAATAAATAAGTAAATATCTGTTGGTTGATGAATTAATAAACCCAAATAGTTTTGTTAATATTGTGTATTATAGCTTTTTAGTCAGATTTTTTTTTTTTTGCTGCTGTGATCAAAAGACCACACAGAAACAATTTTAAGAAGGAAAAGTTTATTTGGAGCTTATGGTTTCAGAGATGTCAGTCCATACATAGGCCAACTCCATTGCTCTGGGCCCAAGGTAAGGCACTGAATATCATGTCAGAAGGGCATGGAGGAGGAAAGCAGCTCAGGACATGGAAACCAGGAAGCAGAGAGAGAGAGCTCTGCTCACCAGGGACAAAATATAAACCCCAAAGGGACACCCCCAGTGACCTACCTCCTCCAGCCACAACCTACCTGCCTACAGTTACCATCCAATCTATATCAGTGGCTTAATCCTCTGATTAGCTTACACCTCTCATAACCTAATCATTTTACTTCTGAACATTCTTACTTTCTCACATAAACTTTTGGGGAGTACCTCATATCTAAACCATAACATAAAGACTATCTGTGTCCCTCTAAGAATCATATGTTAAAACTTAATAATTCCAAATGTGATGGTATTTAGAGTTGTGGCCTTTCATAGATGGTTGGGTCATAAGGGCCTTAATAAGTGTAATCAGTATCATTGTAAAGGAGATACCAGAGAACTTTGTCACCCCTTCTAACATGTGAGTTCACAGTGAACCATTTGGGAAGTGAACCCTCATCATACATGGTATCTTGTACTTTCCAAACTTCATAACTGTGAGAAATAAAATATTCATTGTTTAAGACTCATAGTGTGTGGTATTTTGTTATAGCAGCCTGAATGGACTAACACTTTATGACAGCAAATTTACTGAGATATCAGGTTTTGATGACTCATCAATTTTTTTGTAATCTTAAACCAAAAAGTAATACCCAATGAAAAATTTTCAAGAATCATCAAATTCAAAATCAAGTTCAAAATTATGCAAAATTAGAAGCTATACTGAAATTACTGGTGAAAAGCTAAGAGGAGAAAGATTTTTACACCATTTTCATTCTCCTGTCCATTAAATAATTTTATGCACTATTTTATGTGCTAGAGATAAAGATATAAATAACATACATTTTCTGATATTTATGATTTTAGGACCTATTTTGGAGACAAAAACATAAATTAATACATTTAAATACAAGGTAATATGGGCAATAGAAGCAGCATTTTAAAAATGTTAAATGAAACAAAAGTATCACTATCCTGGGATGTTGAAAGAGGGTTCATAACGGATGTACCATTGTGTTTCAAAAGACTAGTAGAAAACTTACAGCAAGGAAAGCTGTTCAAATGTAATACAATGTTGGAATTTTCATTTTCAAAAAACTGTCTATTTTTTTTTTTAGCCGGGCGCGGTGGCGCACGCCTGTAATCCAAGCGACTTGGGAGGCTGAGTCAGGAGGATCGCGAGTTCAAAGCCAGTCTCAGCAACTTAGCGAGGCCCTAAGCAACTCAGTGAGACCCTGTCTCTAAATAAAATACAAAATAGGGCTGGGGATGTGGCTCAGTGGCCGAGTGTCCCTGAGTTCAATCCCTGGTTCCAAAAAAAAAAAAAAAAAAAACTGTCTATTTTTAAATAACTTTCTTTATGAAACTTGATTTGATTTGATTGCCTCAATAAATGCATGAGTTGTGCTTTAACTCTATTTTTTTCCAATGGAATAAACAGAAAGTTCAGAGAGAGAAAATTATTTGAAGAAAAATTATGTTAATAAGAGAATAAATGAAAACCTATAAAAAGGGGATCAATATCTCAGGAATAGGGAGTTCTCCACTGGTAAATGATTGAAAATGAACTGGAGAAGCAATTGATAAGATAATTGTAAGGGGAATTCAAATGATATATGGATAATAGGAGTTAGGTGACATATAAATCCCTTTAAATCTCACCATTTGTTATTATCATGATCATGGTGTTTATTAATTTAAATAATAAATACTACAGAGTTTTATAAATTAAAAGGAGCCATTAACAACTGCATTCATCAGTTACTTCTGTGGAAAATATAACAGAAATGTCATATTGGAGGCTTGGAACTAGAACTGAATAAGACTTAATCTCTGCTTAACCATGGATATAATATGCTCTCTAGTAACACTATGGTAGAACATATTTTAAAATAATTAGGGCCATTTAATTATCAGCTTCTTAAAAATCTGTCCCAAATAAACAAAAGTTTAATGTTATTATATTATTATTCAAGAAAAACATGCAATAAAAATTGAATTGAAAGCAATTACAATTATTCATATTGCTTGGATAAAATCATTTATTGAGAAAAATTACAGATTCATAAAAAGCAAAAAACTAGTCATTCAAGTGATTCATATTTTCCAAGAGCTTATACTTATGTAGTCTGTAAGATGAACTAAATTAGTTCTTAGATTTATTTTTCTATAGAACAGCTCATTGAAAGAAACAACTTTTAACATTTTATATTTTAGAAAGTGTTTTCAAATAAATATTTGTTAAAATGTCTTAAATTTCATTAGACAAATAAAAGGATTCTGCTCATTTATAGATGGACAGATTAAGGCTTCCAGTGACTGAATGACTTGACTCTTTTAAACACGTTATTAAACATCAAAGCCTATAAAGCCTGGCCTTCTAACTATAAATATGGTGAACTATTTTACATTTCCTATGCTAATTTTTAAGTTATTTTGTGATAATGGGCATGTTTTTATGAAACACAGTTAAGAGATGTCAAAGAAATCATATACCCACAGTCTAGGTATACCCACAGTCTTTCCTTTTTTCCTCATCCACTCAGTCTTCAGTATGTTAAACCCAAAGAATCCTGAAAATTAATCCTCTGACTTTGGATGAGATCCAGAGGAAGGCTCTGAACAGCTGCCCTCTTTCCTCTTAAGAGCCCTGAATTAGGTATACACGATATTGCAGACCCACCAAAAGACAATTGTTTGTTAAATATTTCATTACTGTGAACTCACACTTAAATCTGAAGAGTAATCTATGAAAGAATGAAGTATTCAAAGGTTTTATATCCCATAAAAAACAATAAAATTACTTTTAAGGGAAGCACAGCATCATGGAGGCACTCACTGCCTTTTTGCACTTCCTGGTTTCCTACAGATTTTTCCCCTCTCTCTTTTTCTCCACACAACCACAACAATATCAGATCTGAGCCAAGGACAATTATACATTCTGATCCACAAGCCAAGCAACAGCGTTGAATGATGAAGGGCCCAAGTTCTCAGTACTCTTTCTTTTAAGATGGTTCACTTCCAAGTCTGTGATCAGTATCCTACCTCTAACTTCAAGATTTAAAGTGGGCTTTGCTTCTAGTCACAGCAATTAGCAACTACTTTTACTGGCATTTCAAATTCATTTATTGACAGAACATGCCTGCACTCAAAAAATGAAGAAGACAAGAGGAACACATCATGAAAAAACCAGGAAAGGAGTGCCACAATGAGATACTAGTGAAACCAAATAATGCTGAGAAGGTGACAGATAACCAAATTAGCTATCTTCACTTCTGGCTCTGATGCTTCTCTAAAGCAACTATCTTCCCCTTCCAAGTTTCACTGAGAACACCCGTCCCTTGGGTTCTAAAATTGTGCAGCTGTGCTGGAAACTAAATTGTTTTCCAATATATTGCTTCTAGGATGAACAGATTAAGTTAAAGCATTGTCTCTTCTGACATAGATAGTTGAGATCCATCTATACTGAGATAATAGGCACTAAGGAAGTATAATCAGTTGAGCTATCCTGATTTAACACTGAACAATAATTTTTAAAGGATACTGCAAAAAATGACAGTTTTATTTTGATCCTTCTTTTATTATAAAAACCTTCCTTTTAGAGATAAAGAATTTTAGTTCCAAAAATCATGTGACTTGTCCAAGGTAACATAATGATGGAGCCACATCTCCAAGTTAGAATAAGGTACTATATTAATGTTTCCTAGTTAACAATTTTTAGAGCATTCCCATACTTTCTTTATAGTAAGTAAATTAAGTCTATATTTAAACATATCCAGAGACAGAACATTCATTTCTTGGGCAACAAAAGCATATTCAGACAATTTTAAGGGTTGGAAAAATTTCATATTATACATCTGAAATTTATGTATCTGTGTGTTCCATTTCTTGGTTCCCTTTTGACCCTATGGAACTAAAGGGAACAAATCTTATTTTGCTTCCATATGAATTTCACATATTTTATTCATGCTTCCAACAACTTTATTTTTTCCCTACTCCTCCCTGTAGTCACCCTGTCTATATATCCAAATTGAAGTTATTATGTCTGCCTGAAATGTCTTTTTCTCTTTGAAAAAGACTCCATATTCTTCAAACTCAGGCTTTCGAGCTGGGTGTAAAATGTTAAAACCCTTTTGACAACTGTTTTCCTCAGTTTATTATTATTTTATCATTTTGTTGTGACAAATTTTCAGTGATAATCTGCTTCCATTGACCACTCATGCAAATATATACATAAGATAAAATGTTAGCAATTGAATTGCTGAAACAAATCATTTATGTGTTAATCTGAGAAAATTTTCATATTTTTTCCAATCTGTCATGTGACAATTACATTTGTCTAATTTTACTTCACCATGGCAATTCTTGAAGCTATTTGAAAATACAGTATGCTATAATAAAATTTAGTACTCTGGATATCATGAAATGAGTTTGAAATGGGTCACTTGTGATTTTGACATTGATAAAAAGAAATGTTATTGCACCATTGGCATTCTTTCTTCCCTCCCTTCATGGCACTTCATAATAGGTATTTAATATTCATTACACATTCATTATTTTGACTTCTATTAATGATCCTTGCATGTATTTTCACTATTTAATCCTCTACACTCTCAAAAAATATGACCCTTTAAAGACCCTTTTAAAATGTGGTACCAGATGCCAGGCGTGGTGGCACATGCCTATAATCCCAGCAGCTCAGGAGGCTGAGGATCAAGAGGATCCAGAGTTCAAAGCCAGCCTCAGCAGTTCAAAGCCAGGGGCAAGGTGCTAAGCAACTCAGTGAGACCCTGTCTCTAAATAAAATACAAAATAGGGGTGGGGATGTGGCTCAGTGGCCGAGTGCCCCTGGGTTCAATCCCTGGTTCCAAAAAAAAAAAAAAAAAATGTGCTACTAGAAATAAATGAAATTCAGGATCCAGTCTGATCAATATAATAAAGCAATAAAATAAATGAATTACTAAGGTTCTTAATATTGAAGTTGAGTGCTCATTAGCTTTTATTCTTTCACAAAAGTACAAACAGGCATGATCGTTTAGTAAATCTTCATTCTTGATCTCTTAGTTACTATAAGGGTTTATTACAAAAGTAGCCAAATCCTCTAAATGTCTATAGTACATTCCACAAGGGCATTAAGATACTTTATAAAATGGGTTTACATTCAAATATATTTTGAAAAATTTCACTCTATATTCTAGTGTAGGAGAGTCGTATTTCACCTTTGAATATTACCATTTCTAAGTTATTTTAGAACCCAAAATTTCAAAGTGATAATAAAATCCTTCACATTTTTTATCGTATATTCAAAATTAGATAGAACAATTCTTTGGGTAATACTGCATAAAAGGTAAATTCCAAAGTGTACCTGAAGCCACATTTCATAAGGGAGTTAGGCTCAAGTTTTATCATTTTCTGAGTCCTTATATCATATTTTCAGGAAATTCTGAATATTTTTTATTTTTCAATTGTACTGCCATGTTTATTTTTGTTATGTATTATTTTTATTTTAGTATTTTATAATGTACTCAATTAATATAAAACATCAATATAGTATTTTAATATTTATATAAAATACACCATTTTATTATGTTAATTTTATTTTTTCTCTTATGTTTTATAATTATTATTTTTATTACTTTAATTTCTATTCATATAAGAAAAGGGAACAAGCTGGGCACAGTGCCACACACCTGTAATCCCAGTGGCTCAAGAGACTGTGGCAGGAGGATTTCGAGTATCAAAGCCAGTCTCAGCAACTTAGTGAGGCCCAAAGCAATTCAGGTACTCAGCAAGATCCTGTCTCTAAAATTTAAAGAAAAAAAAAAAGGAACAAAACATTATCTGCTTTGATTTTTTTCCCTCCCTAATTAATCCATTTTCAACATATTTACTCAGGCACTTAGTCATGACCTAAGCATAATTACTAAGAATTTTTCTTATAAATAATGTTCTTCCTATTGGATAATTTCATTTATGCTTAATAACTATTTCATTCATTTATACATCTAGTGTTCATTATTTTAACATTAAATTATAACTTATTTGATTATTCTAGCACATAATTATATAACAATTTATTTTTCTAAAGTCAACTTCACTTAGTGTAACACTCCAATACAATTGCAATTAACTTATATCTCACAGAAGACAAGAATAAAATACATTGATGATTAACACTTTGTGTTCAGCCGGGAGCTTATCCTGGAATCTAATTCTGCCTCTAATTCCCCTTAACTTCTCTTTTCCCATTTGTTAAATGGAAATAAGAGTACACTTTTCACAAAGTTGCTATAGAACTTGAAATTAAATGATGAAATACATAAAGCATCAGAGATCCAGAAAATATTACATAGTATAATTTAAACACAAAAGGCATTTCTTAAATGTGCATCTCATTGAATTTTGTCAAATGCACACACCCATGTAATGCAAAATTCACTATCAAAATACAGTGTTTCCTTCATCTTAAAATTTCTCCATTTAATTTCCAACCTCTCTCCAGACAACCAGTGTTTTAATTTCTATCATAATGTATTGGTTTTGCTTATGTTAAGCTTTGTATTAACTGAGTTATACAATGTATGACTTCATTTACTCTTGTACAAAATAATATTATAAAAATTCATCCATGTTATTTTACATACTAGCAGTTATTCCTCTTTACTTTTGAACTGCTACTATATATTTTTGTCATTTGTTAGTAATATGATTCCCAAATATGCAAAATTATTTGAAGTATCATTGATCTACATAAATGCATTTTTGAAAAATAATGTGTTCTTTTTCAGTTTTGTGTCATTGCAACTTCCATAATTCTTTATATTGCTTTCTCCTAAAAAGGTTCCCACAAGTCTTGTAACTGTTGCTACCATCTAGATTGTATCTGAAAAGAAGCATTATTTTTCTGGGCTTTTATTTTGTGTCCAAACTGGAATATTCTGCTAGCAAGTATTTTTCAATTGCATTTTAGTTGAAAATATCACTTAAATAATGCTATTCAAATTTTGGTTAGTGATTTGTTTAATTGAAAAAAATTAATGGCTTTGGACTGAATTCCTTTAAAGACAATATTTTATCTTATTCATTTTCATATTACAAGGATTTAGCATTTACCAGGGTATAATGAACCTTTATTGAGTAGTTGATTTACATATCAGCTATTACAATTAATGTAATTATATTATATTTAAATTTCAAAAAATGGTGAATATCTTCTTTTTTCCTGTTAACATTCTCTAATCTTCTAAATAACAATATACTATAAATAAAAATTTGTTTCTGAAAAGACCCTGAATAATCAAAACAATCTTGAGAAAAAAGAACAAAGCTGGATGTATTACACTTCCTCATTTCAATATTACAAAGCTATGGTAATTAAAACACTATGGTACAGGTATAAAGACCAATGGAATAGAATAAAGAACATAGAAATATACCCATTCATATGCATTCAATTGATTTTCAACAAGGGTGCCAAGAATACAAAATGAGGAAATGATAGTTTTTTTTAAAAATGGGGCTGCGAAAACTGAATATGCACAAGAAAAATAATGAAATTGATGGGCTGGGGATGTAGCTCAATTGGTAGAGTGCTTGCCTTGTGTACACAAGGCCCTGAGTTCAATCCCCAGCACCACAAAAAAGCAATGAAATTGGAACTTTATCTTCCACCATGCAGAAAAATTACTCAAAATTGATTAAATACTTGTACATAAGACCCAAATCTATGAAATCCCTTGAATAAAATATAGGGGGCAAACTTCATCATGTTATTCTTGACAAACATTTTTTTGAAAAAAGACACTAAAATACAGGCAATGAAAGCAAAACATTAGGCAATTGGGTAGAACCCAAATACATCTTCAAAACAAAGGAAATAACACAGTGAAAATACAACCTACAGAATGGGAGAAACATTTTACAAATCATATAGCTCATAAAGTGTAAATATATAAAATATATAAGGAACTCCCACAGCTCAATAGCAAGAATGAGCAAAGAATTGAATAGACAATTCTTCAAGATGATATACAAATGTCCAACACTTATGAAAGGATACTCAACATCACTAATCATCAGGGAAATGCAAATCAAAACCACAAAGAGATATTTGTCACTTCAAAAATGTTCAGATGATGTTATCTCCAAAAATAGAAAGATAGCAAATATTGACAAGGATGTGGATAAACTGAAACCCCTGTACATTGTTGGTGGAATGAAAAATGATGCAGCACTATAGAAAAAGTTATGAAGTTTCCTCAAAAACAAAAATAGTTTGATAGAATCAATCTAAATTTCCATGAAGGAACAAAAACGGATAAAGAAAATGTGATACACACACACACACACACACATAAAGAAAATGTGATATATATATATATACATATACATATATAATTTTATCATTGACTTCTAATTTCATTCCATTATGATCTGATAGAATACAAGGTAGTATCTCTGTGTTTTTGCATTTGCTAAGAGTAGTTTTGTGACATAACATATGGTCTATTTTATAGAAGAATCCATGAGTTGCTGAGAAGAAAGTATATTCGCTTTTTGATGGATGGAATATTCTACATGTCTGTTAAGTCTAAATTAGCGATTGTGTCACTGAGTTCTATGGTTTCTTTGTTCAATTGTTGCTTGGAAGAGCTGTCCAACGGTGAGAGAGGAGTGTTAAAGTCACCCAGTATTACTGTGTTTTGGTCTATTTGGTTCCTGAAATTGAGAAGGATCTGATTGATGTGCATGGATGCGACATTGTTTGGTGCATAAATATTTATGATTGTTATGTCTTTTTGATTTATGCTTCCCTTAAGCAGTATGAAATGCCCTTCTTTATCCCTTCTGACTAACTTTGGCTTGAAGTCTGCTTTATCTGAAATGAGAATGGAAACTCCTGCTTTTTTACTAAGTCCATGTGCATGGTATGTTTTCCCCCAACCTTTCATCTTAAGTCTGTGAGCATGTTTTTCTATGAGATGAGTCTCTTGAAGGCAGCATATTGTTGGGTCTTTCTTTTTAATCCAGACTGCCAGTCTATGTCTTTTGATTGATGAGTTTAGGGCATTTACATTTAGGGTTATTATTGAGATATGACTTGTATTCCTGGTCATTTTGACTTATTTTTGGATTTTAATCTAACTTGGTTTTTCCTTTAATTGACTATTCCTTTAGGGTAATTCCTCCCTTTGCTGATTTACATTGTTGTTTCTGATTTCTTCCTCTTGAAATATTTTGCTGAGGATTTTCTGTAGGGCAGGCTTTCTATTTTTGAATTCTTTTAGCTTGTGTTTATCATGGGATGATTTTATTTCATCTTCAAATCTGAAAGTAAGTTTTGCTGGGTATAAGATTCTTGGTTGGCATCCATTTTCCTTCAGAGCTTGGAATATGTTGTTCCAGGCCCTTCTTGCTTTTAGGGTCTGGGCTGAGAAATCTGCTGACATTTGTATTGGTTTCCCCCTATATGTAATCTGATGTTTTTCTCTTGCAGCCTTTAAAATTCTATCTTTGTTTTGTATGTTAGGTATTTTCATTATAATGTGCCTGGGTGTGGATCTGTTGTGATTTTGTGCATTTGGTGTCCTATAAGCCTCTTGAATTTGATTTTCCATTTCATTCATCAGATTTGGGAAATTTTCTGATATTATTTCATTGAACAGATTATTCATTCCTTTGGTTTGTATCTCTGTGCCTTCCTTAATCCCAATAACTCTCAAATTTCATCTTTTCATGATGTCCCATAACTCTTGGAGGTTCTGTTCATGATTCCTTACCATCTTCTCTCTCTGGTTGAGTTTGTTTTCAAGATTAAATATTTTGTCTTCACTGTCTGAGGTTCTGTCTTCTAAGTGATTTATCCTGTTGGTTAAGCTTTCTATTGAATTTTTAATTTGGTTTATTGTAACCTTCATTTCAAGGATTTCTGTTTGTTTTTTTCTTTTTCAGAATCTCTATGTCTTTATCGAAATGATCTTTTGCTTCCTGCAGTTGCTCTTTTAGCATTGCCTGCATTTGCTCTCTTGACTTCTCGTTCGCTTCTTGAATCATTTTAATTATGTACAACTCCCTTTCTGACAATGCTTCTGGCATGTTGTCATTGGAATCCTTTTTATAGTATCTGGGTTTGTTTGAAACATTTTCTTCCCATGTTTTCTCATGATGGTAGTGTATCTTCCCCTCTAGTAGTGCAAATCCTAGGTATTGCAGTTTCCCCTTAAAGATTTATAGGGTCCCTGCCTATTGTCAATACCTCCCCTTGAATTGAGAGATCAATATTAGCAGCACACCATATAAATAATATGTGTCCTTAATCTAAATAGTCCCTATTGAGATATTAACAGTGTTGTCTTAATAAACAGAGATGAGTTCAAATTATTATCTACAGCATAACCAGTGAGTTTGAAATAAGGACTGCAATTTCTAATGTTGGACAGGGAGAATGAGGAGGGGTATAGGACAAAACACTAATTAGATAAGAAGTGAGTCTATAGATATACTATGTCATATGAATAGTGGAAGTGGAATTAAAAGAAATACGTTGCTAGCATGAGAAAGAGATTATCTAAGGAAACAATTATATAAGAAGAAGATAGAGTGATAAGAATATTAATAAAAGAAAAAGGTAGGAATATAGTGAGTATATAAGAATAATCATAGTATTACAATTAATTTAAAAATGTTCTACGATAAAAATATACTGTCCAGTTCAAATCTCTTATTTTTCAAAGGCCTGATGTTTGAGTGGTGCTTGATCAGGTGGTGACCCAAGAAGGGTGCTGTCCCTCTACCTCCAGGTTGGGAATGATCAATGTTTCTGGGCAGAGGTGACCTGGTGTTGATAGACGATCAGATGCAGCACAGGCGCTAGACAACAGGCCAGGGAGTGGGCCTGCGCACTAGACCAAGTTGGGGTGGGGGCGCAGAACTGTGCTCAGTGATGGAAACACTGGTCTTGATGGCCCAGGCAGGCCTGAGCTCCACGCTGGGGGCTCAGGCAGCCGGAGGTAGTTGCTCTCTCCCGGAGACACTGTAAAATGACACAGACCAGCCTGAGATCCCCACTGGGGACTGAGGCCACCGCAGGCGGTTGCTCTCTCCTGGGGAGACTGTAAAATGGCACCTAAGGGCCTAAGATCTGCGCTGGGACTGGGGACTCAGGCCACCACAGGTGGGGAGCTCTTTCCAGGAGACGCCGTAAAATGGCACTGGAAGACCGGAACTCCACCCTGGGGATTCAGGCAGCCACAGGTGGTTGCTCTCTCCCAGGGATGCTGTCACACACACACACACACACATAGTGGAATGCTATTCAGCCATAAAAAACATGAAATCCTGCCATTTGCAACAACAGATGGATATGGAGGTCAATGTGTTAAGTGAAAGACAAGAACTGCATGAATCTCACTCATAAGTGGAATCTAAAAAAAGTTGCTGTTACAGCAGTTTAGAGTAGAATAGTGGTTACTAGAGAGAGTAGAGGCTGGGTAGAGGTCATTAAATGGGTACAATGTTATTGGTTTATAGGAGGAATAAATTCTGGTATTCTATAGAACAGCATGGTAAACGTAATTAAACCTAATGCATTAGATATCTCAAAATAGAAGAGAGGAATTTAAATACACTTACAATAAAGAAACTATGAAGTATAAAATAAAAGATGTGTTATTTACCCTGAGTTGACCTCTACTTAATATATATATGAAATAAAACCTCACACTATGCCTCATAAGCATGTACAAATATTTGTGTCAAAATTTTAATTTGTACAAAAATTTTAATTTAAAAAAAAATTTAAAAAGAGAACGACCATATGATTCAGCAATCCCACTAGTTGTCTTTTGTTCAAAAGAATTGAAATCAGGATCTTGAAAAGCTATCATCTGCACTCCCACGTTCATACAGTATTATAATCTCAGTAGCAAAGACATGGAAATAATCTATATGTTCATAAATGAATGAATGGATAAAGAAAATGTGGCATATGCATACAATGGAATATTATCCAGTTTTAAAAAAGAAGGAAATCCTGCCATACTTGATGGCATGGATGAACCTGGAGAACATTATGCTAAGTGAAATAAGCGAGGCATAGAAGGGAAAGTACTGCATCATTACATTTTTATGAGGTATCTAAAATAGTCAAATGCATAGAAGTTTATTATGGTGGCTACCTGGGGCTAGGGAGGGGGAAAATGGGAAGCTGCTATTCAATACATATAGAGCTTAAGCTATATAATATGAATAAGTTCTAGAGATGTAAGCATAATACTATGCCTATAATAAAGAACACTGCATTGTACAACAAAAAATTGTGGAAGAAAATTGATCTCATGTTAAATGTTCTTAGAATAATATAAAAAGATGTTTTGGGGAGCTCACTATCAGAATCAGAAAGCCTTGGATAGAACACTAATTAGTCATTCACTAAATGTATGCCCTGGACAAAGTAAAGTATTGTTCTTTAAAAAAAACTGAAGGTCATCTCTTCATTGATCATTATGCAGATTAAATAATTCATGCAATGTGCTTTCACACAGGACAGCAGTGTTCTACATATGTTAGTTTCAATCATCAGTATTTTCACTCCTACTACTACAAATAGTACTACTGATACTACTACTACTGTTATTTTCACTATATTTAAAAGGAATGCAAATAAAGGGACATCTGGGTTTTGCAAAATTTCATGAATCAGTAGTGAGTATATCAAATCTTAAATCTATAAAAACAAATATCCAGAACCTTAAAGATTTGGTTCTGTAATCACACTGAATTCTAGTCTTGAAATTGAAATATCTGTTGAGAACTGAGCTAGAATAATACTCATGATTCTCAACCATCAGTCTGAAATGTCAGACACAGCTGGGTTGGAATAATGTATAGCTTGAAACAGTAGTGAATCACTTTAATATC
Source organism: Glaucomys volans (assembly GCA_020662805.1). Classification (NCBI taxonomy): domain Eukaryota; kingdom Metazoa; phylum Chordata; class Mammalia; order Rodentia; family Sciuridae; genus Glaucomys; species Glaucomys volans. The sequence goes on from JAJEJO010050072.1 coordinate 812,160, forward strand.
CCAGCAAAAAGTAAGCCAGTTATATGTCTCATAAAACTTCAAGATGACTAAATCTTATCACAGGTATGTCCCTGTATAGTAAAGAAACAGTAGCTCATATCAAGTTGCATGAAATTTTAAAAATGTAAGTTTATTCTTATGAAAAATGTAGACATTTGAACTTAAATAAAAGTCATATCTATATGTGCACTTATTTCTCTTTTCTACTTATTACTGAACAAATATATAAAAATTAAGACAGTCTACTCCATTCACCATGGTAATAAATAAGGAGGAAATACAATTTCTAACATGAATATAAGCAATTATTAAAAGTATATTAAACATTATTTTTAAAAAAGGAAAACATGGAATTAATGATACATGGTTACAATTTATAATCCATTTGTTATGGTTAAATATGAGGTATCCCCCAAAAGCTCACGTACAAGACGGTGCAAAAAGTTTAGAGGTGAAATGATTATGTTATGCGAGACTTAACCCAATCAATTAATTAATTCCCTGATAGGGGCAACTGGATGGTAACTGAAGGCAGGTAGAGTGTGGTTGGAGGAGGTAGATCATTGGGGGCATGCCTTTGGGGTATATATTTTGTCCCTGGTGAGTGGAGTCTGTATCTCTCTCTCTGTTTTCTGGTGTAAAGTTTTCAGCTGCTTTCCTCTGCCACACACTTCTGCCTTGATATTCTGCCTCATCTGAGGCCCTAAGGAATGGAGTTGGCCATCTATTGACTGAGGCCTCTAAAACCATAAGCACCAAATAAACTTTTCTTCCTTGATATTGTTCTTTCAGGTCTTTTGGTCACAGCAGTGTAAAAGCTGACTGAAACACCATTATACACAATTACAATCCAAAATCCATTAAAAGAAATTATGTTGAGAAGAAACTGAAAGATTATATTTTGTACAATGTGTACTTATAATAAAAATTATAATATGGTATGAATTTCTAATAGAAGAGAAAAAAACAAAGTATGCTCTGGTGATTACACATATACAAATATGACAAACTGTATATATCCTCTGAGCTTGTGAGACTTCCAAAGACTCTGAAATAGAGCCCCAATTAGTTTCATAAAGGGTACTTAGGTGGTAAAATAAGCTCCATCTATTGAGACTTAGGAGAGAAGTTTGACTGATAACTTGATTCACTTCCAACAAATATCAAGATAAATTGTTTATTCAAGAAATGTCACAGGCCATACGTGCTATAATTTCAAAAGGGATGGGAGAGGTTAAGGGTAGACTTTAAGGAATCCTTTTGGTTTGTATAGACATTCAAAACATATTTGATGATTGCATGAGAGCAACAAATGAAGAAAAGTAAATGCTAGTGAGGTCAAGCTAAAAATTCATATTAAATTTAGGTGAGATATGAAACATACATAGTTTAATGGCTATCCCAGATCATGGCAATCCTTGTCCTCTCCAGTTCCATTCTGTCCAAACCTTGGACTCTACTGCCCTACAAAAGGTTTGTAGAACTCAAATCTAGAGATTCAGTTTCATCTCTTAGTCCTGAGCCAATCCTTCCTAGGTGTGCAAGAGTCATAGTCTCAAAACCAAATGAATTCTGGGGTTAATTTTGTTGTTTTGAACTAGCATCTGGACTGCAAGTTTCAACCTGAGGCACACCATACTCACCAAAATCTAGCTCTTAAACTCTTGCCTTAAATTACTGGTTCATTTAGTAGGACTTTTGTCATGATTTTGTGTCAGGGAACAGTCTGTTCACTTTCCTGTGGTTTTTGAAAATAACTCTTTTTAAATAACTAGAGAGGAAATTGGTCCCAGCATTCAGACCATCACAGTCTGGAGTCCTGCTTCATATGTAACGGATCCCCTGAGACATAATCCTATGTAATCAACCAAATTCTGTAAAAGTACAGCAGGACTGTCCCCTGGAAGGTGACATTGGGTCTGATGCCTAATGCTTCATATCTTTTGATTCGCTAATCACTCCTGAAATGAGATTAGTAGTCATAAGTTTCTCACACTATAGAAAATATATACTGTATCAGACAGCATGTTATGAACTACTGACTTAGTCTAAAAACTGTTTTCACTTCCCACACTAGCCATCCTCATTCCAAATGTTCAAGTCTACTTTTCCTTTCCCCATAATTTAGCAACTCTGATTTCAAAATATTCTCTGACATGGGAGAAATTTAGGTGGAATCTAATGTATTATAATGAATTCCCCACTGGCATCCTTTGTCAGGAAGAATTTATGGGATTCTATCATGTGCATCACTGAACATTAACTCGATTTTGCTTTCAGTTTGGATTGTTACCCAGTACTTGAAAGAAGATTTCTATTCTCTCTTTTCCAGGAAGAAGATTCATTTTTTTTAAATGATCTTCCCAGTTACTTAATCTTTGAGGAAATCTTTTATTCTCTTTATGACCAAGCAACTGTGATCTTCTATCAGTCTGGTCCTATGTACTTTTGACCCAATAATATAAAATTACTTCCAGATTTTTCTTGGGGAGATGTTCAGGAGTTGAAATTCTGGTTAAAGATTTTGTTTGTTTCATGACTGTTCTGAAATTTTATTATAATGTGTGTGTGTGTGTGTGTGTGTGTGTGTGTGAATGTCTATCTCGTCCACTTTTGATACCCTGAAGTTAATGGTCCTATCAATTTAAAGTTTCTCAAATCTGTAATTGTTGTGGTAATATTTGCATAAGATTTTTTTTCTCTCTACCATCATATCCTCCTCATTTTCTTGGAATTCCAATTACACATATTCTGTATCATTTGGTAATGTCATATAGTTTACCAAGCTTTTCTCCTCTATGTTTAATTTTGGATAATTCACATTGTTATGCCTTCACTATCTCTTGATATGTTCTTACATAGGTCTATTCTTCTATAATCCCAGACAGGGGCTGGGGGCATTTTAAATGTCATAATTTTCATTTCTATAACTTTAATGTTTGTTTCATGCTTTCCATTTGCCTTGAAATTGTGTTCCTTTTTTATATTGTTGAACATATTCATAATTGCAGTAAAACTGTAGCAAAGGACAATCAGCTTATTAAGCTGATTTAACATAAATTGAAGCTGGAAACCAATGATATATTTATTGTAATAATCCAAGAGGAAATAAGGCCCTATAGCACAAAGATGAGTGGAAGAAGAAAAAAGAAGTAGATGGAAAAAAAAAACTGGGAAAGTAGATTTCACCCACATGTGGGGAGATAAATAAATAGTATGAGGAGCCACTGAGAAAAAAATAAGTCACCACTGATTCTAAAGTTTTGAACTTGGGTAACAGCACAAAGGATGACATTTTAATTTCCTTATTTATTTATTTAGGAAAGCTAAGAAGGAAAGCAACTTTAGTAGAAAACATATTGAGTTTTATCATTCGAAATGTTGTCCAAGGGACTGGGGATATAGCTCAGTTGGTAAAGTGCCTGCTGCACAAGGCCCTGGGTTCAATCCCCAGCACTGCCAAAAAAAAAAAAGAAAAAGAAAAATGTTGTCCAAGAAACAGACATCAAATAAACTTTTGGAAACTGGAATAAAAGAGATCATAGTTGACATCAAAGTAAATAAGGTCACTGTTTTTAGTCAGCTTGTTCATTGCTGTGACCAAAAGACCCAACAAGAACAACATAGAGGAGGGAAAGTTCCCTTGGGGCTCACAATTTCAGAGGTCTCAGTCCATAGAGGGCTGAGTTCATTGTTCTGGGCTCAAAGTGAGACAGAACATCATAGGGGAAGAGTGTGGCAGAGGAGAGCAGTTCAGGATATGACAACCCAGAAGCAGAAAGAGAGAGTGCTCAGCTCACCAGGGACACTAAATAAACTGCCTCCAGTAACCTTTTTCCTCCAGTCACACCACACCTGCCTACAGTTACTGCCCAGTTAATCCATATCAGAGTTTTAATCCACCGATTAGGTTATCTCTATCATAATCAAAGCATTTCACCTCTAAACTTTTTTGCATTATCTCACACATGAGCTTTTTACAGACAGTTCATATTTAAACCATAGGTCATCAAGGGAGTATAGCCTAAACAGAGACCTTGGTAACAATCACATTTAGTGTTCAAGCAAAATTGGAAACTACACAAATTCAATTGCTAATGAATGGAGATAATATGATTGGAGAAATTTTACATTAAATTTGTAGTTATATAAAACTCTTATAGAAATGGGGGAATTTTACATGCCTTTAAGAGAGCTTCTTGAATTGGAATTAATGAGTAAATGCTAATGATCTTAAGAAAGACAAAAAGGCTTGAGAAAAACAATAGCATGTATATTTCATTTCCAGTTGTATTAAACTTAATTACTTGACATATGGGTCTATTTTCAAACACACAGAGTTTATTCTTTACTCCCAGTGGGAGAGAAAACACATGTTATCAGAAAGTTGTATGCATAAGCTATTTATATTGCTATTCCAAATATCCTATTGTTTAATAAGTGGTTTAGCTACTAAGAAAAATTTGGCAACTTGTCAAAAGTATAATAATATCCAATTTTTATAAAGCCCTATCTATTCAAAGGTCTTTTCTCTATTATTTCTCCACCAAAGTGGACTCAATGTGATATAATGTTTGGGATGGGGAAAAAACAGAGGCAAAACTTCTGTCCCAGATGTTTACTCAGGAAAGGGAATGATAAACTTTCTCTACACCCATGGACAAAATACACAGTACACGTAGGGAAAGAAGCACAGGGACCTTGACCTTCAATCTTTCTTAAGGAATTGATCTTAGACCTGGGAGATTCTGTAAGAAAAGGCTTTGTTATTGTTAAAGTAGGAATCTTGAAATCATTTTTGAGGGGTAGAAAGTGTTTTTCTTTTGAAAAATATGGTTGAAAGTGCCTTGAACCTGGTCACACTAAATGAAAATCCAGAATGGCAAAGTTTAGAACCATAGGGAGGTTATATGGCTCTGAATAATAATGCAACATTGTTATTTCACTTGAAGAATTTTTAAAGGATAATTTTAGCTTTCCTTGGTATCTGAGACCTATATGTCAAAGGAAATTAGAAATGGAATACAGAAGACATGGGAAAAATGATTTGTTAATTATCTCTTGATTCCTGGGAAAGGAGCTCCAATATAAGAAGCCAAGTCTAAGGGGGAAAAATCCTGATTAGGAATTCCCCATGCCAGCCTTTGAAAACAGTACTAGTTAAATATAGTTATTTGCCCTTACATTTTATATGTAACCTTTTACTTCTATTTTCCACTTTTGATAAAATTAAGCAACTGAATTATGATGATAAATGCAGTGATTAGAAATCCAAGGACAAGAATAAAATAAACAGGAATGCAAATAAGTATTGAAATAAAATTGGCTCCAACAGGAACAAGATTAACTATTTTGTGGCAATTATTATCTCTCTTCACCTCTAGTTGTTATACATATTTTCCTGAATGATTTAACATTGTCTTTATCATAGTACTATTCACAATTTAATATCCTCTGCTGTTCTATATTTTTAAAGTTTTCTTTTAAGGTGACTTCTAGAGAATTGGATATATCAGGATACAATTTTCATAAATATGATAGTTCTCCATCATTTGTTTGAATGAGATATGTTTGGATCAAAGGTGGGATACTTATAAATCATCTAGTAAACTTTTGAAACCACTATCAAAGACAGAATCTTAGCTGGGTGTGGTGGCGCACACCTGTAATCCAAGCAACTTGGGAGGCTGAGGCAGGAGGATTGCGAGTTCAAAGCCAGCCTCAGCAACTTAGCGAGGCCCTAAGCAACTCAGTGAGACCCTGTCTCTAAATAAAATACAAAATAGGGCTGGGGATGTGGCTCAGTGGCCGAGTGTCCCTGAGTTCAATCCCTGGTTCCAAAAAAAAAAAAAAAAAAAAAAAGACAGAATCTTAGGAGACACACCATTTTGACAATAAAGATGATAATTCTGATAAACTACTTATCAAAACAGTCTGAAGAAAATAACCTGTGTATATCCTAAAAGCCTGGATTCTGGGATATGACTGAATCACAGGGATGACTTATTTCTTGTCATTATTACAAAACAGTGATTTTTTTAATTTGTTGTTTTAAGATATACATGACAGTAGGGTGTATTTTGACATATTATACACACATGCAGTGAAACCCATTCCAATTTGATCCCATTCTTGTGATTATACATGATATGCAGTTATATTGGTCATGTACTAATATATAAGCATAGGAAAGTTATGTCCAATTCATTCTATTGTCTTTCCTATTCCCATTCCTTCTCCCTTCCCTTCATTACTCTTTGTCTAATCCAATGAACTTCTATACTTCCTTCCCTACCCTCCCATGTTATGTGTTAGCACCAATCAGAGAGAGCACTTGAACTTTGCTTTTGGGGGGACTGGTTCATTCCACTTAGCATGATATTTTTCCATTCCATCCACTTAACAGCAAATGCCATAATTTCATTCTTCTTTATGGCTGAGTAATTCTGTACATATACCATATTTTCTTTATCCATTAATCTATTGAAGGGTTCCATAGCTTGGCTATTGAGAATATAGTAGCTACAAACATTGATGTGGCTGCTTTATTGAAGTATGCTGATTTTAAGACCTTTGGGTATAGACCAAGGAGTGGGATAACTGGTCAAATGATAATTCCATTCCAAATTTTCTAAGTAATTGCCATACTGCTGTTCAGAGTGGTTGCACCAAATTGCAGTCCCACCAGCAATGTATGACTGAAACTTTTTCCCCATATCCACACCAAAATTTATTATTATTTGTATTATTAATAATTGCCATTTTGACTGGAGTGAGATGGAACCTCAGCATAGTTTTAATTCACATTTCTGTAATTGCAAGAGATGTTGAACCTTTTTCCACATATTTTGACCATTTTTTTATGTATTTTTTGACCATTTCTTCTTCTGTGGATTGCCTACTCAATTCCTTTGCCCATTTAATGATTTGGTTATTTGTGGTTTTTTTTGGTATTAAGTTTTTGATTTCTTTGTATATCCTGGAGATTAATGCTCTATCTGAGGAGCAGGTAGCAAAGATTTTTCTCCCCTTCCATAGGCTCTCTCTTCACATTCTTGATTGTTTCTTTTGCTGTGAAGAAGCTTTTTAGTTTCTTGCCATCCTATTTATTGATCCTTGATTTTACTTCTTGTGCTTTAGGAGAATTATTGAGGAAGTCTGTTCCTGACTGGATATGATGGAAAGTTGGGCCTACTTTTTCTTCTAGTATGCACAGGGTTTCTGGTCTAATGTCAAGGTTGTTGATCCAATTTGAGTTTAGTTTTGTGCAAGGTGAAATATAGGGGTTCAATTTCAATGTACTACATATGAATTTCCAGTTTTCCCAGCAACATTTGTTGAATGGGCTATCTTTCCTCCAATGTATGTTCATGGAGTCTTTGTCTAGTATGAGATAACTGTATTTATGTGGGTATGGCTCAGTGTCTTCTATTCTGTTCCATTGGTCTTCAATTTTATATACTTCAATTATTATTTAGAGATAGAGCTCGGTATGTAGAAAGAAGAAGAGATAGGAAGGTAGAAAGTTTTTGCAATTTTAAAAGGTGAATAGGACAGATGCAGTGGTAACTTAGGATATGCCTTTAATTTGAAAGGGGATGAAAAAATAAAAGAATATTAATGAGGAGAGAGAATGGAATTTAAGTGTCAGGACTAGAGGACTAGAGGAAAGAGAGAGGGAGACAAGGGAGATAGAGTAGCGATTATGATGACAAAATTGAAATAAGCTAGTCCTAAACCCTAAACCTCAAAATACAGAGCACGGGAAAATAATACCTTCAAAAAGAATCCCTGCCCCCCCCCAAAAAAAACACTAACAAAAAGAAAAGAAAGAAAAAAGAAAAGAAAAAAGGCTAAAAATGAGGAGAGAGAAACAAATATGAATACGTATAGGAGTCCTTGAATCAGTCAGTGCACATTCAAAACAAAAAACAAAAACCCAATATAAAAAAAATCAAAAACAAAAAGTTAAAACAGAACTACCACCACAACAAACAAACAGTAACAACAATGACAACAAACAAATCTTGGTGAAATGTTAGGAAATTAAGGAATTATATTCATTATGGTGGACAAAATAGTCAGTGAGCATATGTGTTCATTGTCCCACTTGTTTTTTAGTTTGTTTCTTCTTGAGGTGGGATCTGAGCATGGGAGTATGGGCTGTGGGTAGTGAGTCCTTCCTTTTTATTGTATTGCTCACTGTGCTGAAGGTTGGAGTTCAAGACTTCTAAATTTCCCTTCGTGGGAGATTAGTGTGGGTGGGCCAAGCTGCAAGTCTGGAGGCAAAGTGGCATGCTGGGGAAGTTGGGTTGTGAGCAGGTAGCAAAGAAGCTGGTCACATCCAAGGAAGCAAGGGGATTAAGACTGGGTGCTGGGTCCTGTGGCCTGGTGGCGACAAAGCTGTGGGTGGCAGCAAAACTGTATGCTGTGATGGCAGGTCTGGCAGCAAAGCAGTGGCCTGGTATGCAGGGCCATGGTCCAGTGGCTACTCTGTGGACCTAGTTGGCAGAGTGGTAGGCCAGGTCAGGAGCCAGGGAGTTGGGGGACTGGGGGACCTAGTGCCCTCGTAGATGCTGGACTGGGGAGGGAGCCGTAGACCAGGCTTTGTATGGGGACCTGGCAATTGCCAGCCCAGGTGGGCCCTGGAAACCCAGTTCATGGTGGCCTGATTGGGGACTGACTGGCTGGGGAAATTGAGAGCCAATTGCCCTCACACCCTCCCTTCCAACTGTCTGACCTGCTATAGGTGGCCCCATCAGTCCCCATTAGTCACGGGACTCACAGAACTGGGTAGAGCCAGGCTGTCTTGAGCCTCTCTTACCTTTGTTCCCCCAGGGGGAAATGGTTCCAGTTTCTGACTTTCCGCAGGTTTGCTAGGCTCAGACAGGCCCACACAGTCCTAACTGCAAACACAGATCTGGGTTTCCAGTTTCCATAGGCTCTGCCATGCTGGAGTCTCAAGATGGCTCCTGGATTGGCTCTCATGGACAGGGAACTAGAGGGTTTCTTTAGATACAATAAATGAGTCAAACAACCTTTAGTTCGGCTAGGGCAGACTGCCCCTCCAGTCTTAGGATTTTTCTCTCTAAGCCTCGGGGAATTGTAGTATTCCCACTGCTTGAGTTCTGGGTAGCCAAACTAGGAGAAATGCTGCCTCATTCTAATCTTCCATCTTGCCCCACATCACAGTGATATTTTGAAATTACTTTATTTCCACATTTCACAAACACTAGAAAATAAGGACCTTTTTCTCCACAGAAAGTTAAAAGTGAAAAGGGTGCTAGAAGTGAGAAAATGGTCTGGCACAGAGGTGCATACCTGTAATCCCAATGACTTGAGAGCCTGAGGCAGGAGGATGGTGAGTTCAAAGCTGGCCTCAGCAACTTAGCAAGGTCCTAAGAAACTAAGCGAGGCACTGTCTCCAATAAAATATAAAATAGGGTGGGGATGTGACTTGGGGTGTAAGTGCCCCTGGGTTCAATTCCTTGTACAAAAAACATGAGAAAATGATAAAAAAAAATGGCATGCTTTCCTTAGAAAAAACCTAATTAAAATTTCTTGTAGTCAATCTGTTTGTATTTTTATAACTTTATATCTAGTTTTTTAAAAATAGTGAATTTAAGTAGATGAACAAATGATTTGGAAATACTTTTAAGGATATTAGTTTTATATATAAGTATAAATACTCCCCTAATTCATCAGGACCACAGGTCCTGATGCACAAAATGTTATTCATCAGGACCACAGGTCCACAATGATATGATGAATTTCATACATATTGGTCACTGAATTTCAGAGAAATAGAAGTCACAGAGGTGGAAAGTGGTTTTGTCCTTTAGTTTCAATGCTCTTAAATTCAATAATTTTTTTTCATACTACTGCTATTATTTTTGGCTGGTGCTCAACTGATTGTGTGACCTTTTGCTTAAAAGAAATTTTGTTCTCAGTCTTCATGTTTGGATAACCCAATGTTTGAGTGATGTATAATATGAGCCAGAAATTCTTATTACTCCATTTGAACACTAAATCCAAAGGAAATAAACACCTAGTGACACTATAGCACTAATACTTTGCTAATGCAAGGCTTAATTTTCCAAGAGGTTCTTAAACATAGAATATAACTTCAATATGTGGAAATATTTATAAAGTTCTAAATATTTGAAATCAGTATCATGCATTGAATATCCCTACTATAAAGAAAGTCCTCTCAAGTCACCTTATTTCTTTCTTTCCTTAAATATTTTCTACGTTATTTGGATTTCTGACTGTTTCAACGTAAAATTGCACCTCAAAAACGGTCACAATGATGTTTGTCAGAAATAACAACTGCTAAACTAATGTGCATGATGAATCATAATATAATTCTAATATTTTGAAGATAGAAGAGCAGTCTGGGTATATTTAAATTACAGATAAGGAGTCATAATACCCTTCCCCAAGGTTATAGGTACCTGTTATCATAGTGTAAAAATTGATGAACATCCTTATAGCTTCATTTTTAATAAACAGTATAATTAATTAGATATATTTTTAGGTCATCATGATAGTGTTAAAATGACTCAGGCATTTTGAAGTTGAGTATTTTGATAATTAAAGGTAATTTTGGTAATTTTAATTTTCTGAAATACTTACTTAGCCTCAAACTAAATCACTCCCTTCTTTGTGGGTTTGATATTATAGAATATTTCATGTCACTTAGTTCCAGCCTAGAACTCATGTATAATGATATTATTACATATGTTAGAGTGAACTACAGTAGTATTCTGTGAAATAGCACTACCTCTGGAAGCAACATCAACAGTTTAGGAATACTTTAATCCCATGGATTTGTCTTCCACACAAAGAGAAAAAGAATATCCCAGCCTTTAAAGGAACTGTGTGTGTGTGTGTGTGTGTGTGTGTGTGTGTGTGGTGTGTGTGTGTGTGTGTGTGTGTGTTTACTTAATGACCTATTGTTTGTGCCCTTCATACCCTGATGTGGTAAATGCTACAGAATCATTTAATATTTCTGGATGCTGTCTTATTTGACCTTCTCATCAGATAGATGAGGAAAAGACCCAGAGAGCTCAGAATATGTTTTCATGCCATTATCATCAGTATTGTCAACTCTGGAACTCAGATTTAAATTCTTCATTTGTACTTTACTATTTTTTTTTCTCTTTCATTATGACATTAAGTAAAATTTGAACCTTTGAAAAGATACATCAAGTTGATAGGGGTGCAAAGAGCAAAGAAAACCTAGAAACAGATTCATTGTTTTCCCTTGGATAAAGCTTTGTTCTTTTCAACTGGACTGAATCTTTTTATCTCGCTCCATATTAGAGTGGACTGGACTTCTTGGATTTTATTCAATTCCATAATACATCTCAGAAGCTATATGACTAGCCAGGGTTCTTCATGCTTCCTTCACTGTTAGGACCAGAGTTGTTAATTTGAATGAAGAATAATCATTTATACTAACATGCCAGTAACATCAGGCACTGAATATATGTTCTGATAATTTTCATCCATTAACTCACTTAATCATCTCAAATTGGATCATCACCATTTTCTTACAGATGAGGAAACGGGGGCACACTAAGGAGGTTAAGTAATTGTACTAAGATTACAATACTACTATGAGGACAATCAGATTTATATCTAGACATACAGGCTTCAAAATCTACACATTCTAACCATTATCCCAAACTATCACTCAAAGGCTCAAACGCCAAAACTATGACTCAAAGATGAATCTATATTGAGCCCACTACAGCTAGGAGGTGAATTTTACATCTTACTAGGAAAAAAAACCTTTTATTAAACTAAACATTACAGGAAGGAAAATGAATACATTTTAGGGGGAAAATGTCTGTATCTATCTCTTCCATCAGTTGTAAACCCATTCAACCAAGATTGAAAAAATAAGTAAGATGGACAAAACCCATTGTAATGTACCTAACACAAAGAACACACACACAAAGACAACTAAGCAAATGAGCATACACACCAGGTGATTAGAAGTACCATGAGAGAGGGGATAAATTTTCCTTGAGTAATCAGAAAAGTCACATCCATATCTGGGATATCCTAGTTAATTAACAATTCTCTACTCAAGGGATGCATTAATAATCATGTCTGATGTTTATTACACAGATCTACCTTTATGTTAGTCTTATAAAGTCATGTTTTGGTGACAGAAAGGGAGTCAAACTGACCTGCATTCCTCAAGATGGTAGTTTTTCCTGCTTAAGTTTTGAGGAGGAAGAAGAAAGGATGGGAAAAGGGAAGAACAGTGAAATGAATTTGACCAAACTTGCATATGTGCATGCATGATTGTGACGTGGTGAGTCCTGGCATTGAGTGTTTCCACAGGACAATAATTTGAAAAACATTTAAAAAAAACTGTATATGGATTGAAGAGGGACTGGTGGAATGGAGGGAAGGGAGCAGTGGATGAGAGGATAGCGCTGGAGACTGAATCACAAGCCAAAAAGAAAGAAAGATGATAGTTCCTTCCCTTCCCTAACTCGCATCTAATCACCTCCTCTTTGGGTAAACACTGTCATCTAGTGCTGCTGGTTATGAACTATGGAACTATGATTACATTCTGTTTCAAGATTTTCATCTTTTTATGGTTCTCTTTAAAACTCCAGTTACCTGATGACCTACCTACCCTTCCACCTTTCTTCTGTTATTTCTTAATGTGTGGGGAAATGAATTGTAGTATCTTCTTAATCACCTATATTTGAAAATATATGCAATAATAGGGACTTTGTGTGAAGAGAAATGAATTTGTTTTATATCTTGATAGAGATGTGGATTACACAAACATATGCATTTGTCAAAATTTAGTGATTGCACACGTAGAATTGGTGCACTTTAATACGTGTCACTTCTGCCTCAGAAGAAAAATTAAGTGCAAATAAAACTATTTATGCTGAAATAGTCTTTAGAGAGTTGTATAAAAGTCTGAAATTTATTTTGGAATATATCAATGAATAAGATGGGTGGATGGTGGATAAAAATATAAGTAGATGATAAATGTACTTGAATATTAATGGTATAATTCATGGAGATGCACACAGGTGTTTACAGTAAAACCCTTTCAAGTTTGCTCTAAATTTGAAAATGTTCATAATAAAATGTTGGAGAGACTGCTAATCCATGGAAAGCTACTGTTTTATCTCAGATATTTTAAACTTGAGGTAGCTGTACCTTAAGAGGTGTATGCACTGAGACTGGAAAAAAATTCTATGTCTTTAGTTTTACCATACCCAAATAGAATTTGGTAATTTCTATGATTATGAATTTGGGCAACATATTACCACAGTTTTAACAATATGTATGAATTTCTCATTAATAGAAATCATTTTTACATCATACTATAATTGTTTTGCATGAGTTATTGTTTATATCCATTATTATTTTCAAATGACAAAGATTTTTAGATCCCTAAATATCATTACATTAATTGAAATAACACAGGAAAAGAAAGACAAGTATGACATGATCTCCCCCACTCATATATAGGCTCCAAAAAAGTTAATCTCATGAAAGTTCACAGTAAAATTGTGGTTACCAGAGGCTGGGGAGAGTAGGTGAGGGGGGATAGGGAAAGGTTTGTCAAAGAGTACTAAGTTACTGTTAGATAGGAGTATAAAGTTCTAGTGTGCTCTTGCACAGAAGGGAGACCATGGAAAACAGTAATGTACAATACATTTTAAAAAGTTACAAGAAAGAATTTTAAATGTTTTCACTATAAAGAAATGATAAATGAGGAGATAATGTTTATCCTCACATAAATATTACACACTGTGAACATGTATGAAACCATCACATATTACCTTATACATATGTACAATTTTATGATTTTATGCATCAGTTTAAAAATAAATTTTAGCCAGTTGTGACAGCATGTGCCTATAGTCCCTGTTACTTTGGAGGCTAAGCTGTTATCATCACTTGAGCTGAGCAGTTTGAGATCAGCCTGGGCAACAAAGTGAGACCCCATTTCAAAAAGCAATTTTCTAATTGAAAAAATAATATATTAATGAAAAGTAAGTATACTGAAATATCATAATTTACTGTAAATTACTTTGGTAATTTTAGTTGAGTGTAATTATTATCCTTTATAATCCTTTATGGTTTGTGCATTTTATTTATTTATTTGTTTTATGCATTTTTAAACATTACTTTGAGGAACCTTTAGGTACCAGACTGTCAGTGTGGCACACAAAAACAGTTGAAGATCTGACAGATGTTGTGCTATGCTATAATGTCCTTTCTATGCCATGTCAAATGTGACACCATATAGGAGACAGGACTTCTATAGAAGATTTTCAGTGAACCCTGCCTAGACCTGGAAATAATCTCAAGCCCTAAGGACCTATCATCCTATTGTTCAAACTCAGTAGCAGAATAAGACATAGATCTTTTCACTTTTTTGCTTTCTCTCTCTTCACTCTTATTAGTTGAGGATGTATGTTAAATTTTTTAAGTTACTGTTTATCAGAAAGTGAAATTTAATTAGGCAGCCTGTGCTTTATCTGGTGACCTTAGTTATAAGACCCAAAAGGGTCTCCCATGGGTATTTAAGCTAAAATATATGAACCTAAACAAACAAAGTCAACATGAATGCTGATCATGTGGGTTTGGACATAGCAACTGAAATATAGGCACTCTCAGCAACTAAGTGCACACGTATGTACCAGTGACCCTATCATTCAAAATTACTATTCATGTGAGGTCAATATGGATTGAATTTTTTGAATCTTACTTGCTATTACTCAGTTCAATATATTCACTCTTTCATTTGAACCTTACAAGATCTCAAAGAATGAACACATTTCCTTCAGTTTAGAGAAGAGGCCTTGGAGTTTTAGAGAAGTTATAAACTTGCCTAATTCACACAACTTTTAACGCTCAGAGCCAAAGATTTAACCCAAATATATATGATTCATGTTTTTTCTATACACTAAAATGCTTCAAATTTCAAGTACGAAAATGTCAGAAGTAGAACATATTAGCTAAATGTATTAGAAATTTTCATATTTAACCAAGAAAAATGATAAGGCAGAGCTTAAGAATATTTATAATTGTGTAGTTCCTGTGGAACTAAAAACAATAAAAATAAAATGGTCTCTTGTTTAAACATCAAATCAGACTGTATTGATGAAGTAATGTGTTTTCCCCTAGCATTTGCTATGAAAGATGTAACAAAAAAATCAACGAAGGTAAAAATAATGTGTATAGGTTTTTTAATTAAATGTGATTAAAATATCAAAAGCCTGAATATAACAGAGAAAGGAAAATCCCAATATTTGAAATGCAAAATAATGACAGTAGAAAGTTTGTGATTATAATAAAATAAATATACACAAAATATAAGCAAATGCAGAATATGGTACTTAACCAATAAAAAGCACAACTGAATGGCTGTACATGAAATGCCTTTGTTATGTATTTGAAAATGAGCTCTGTCCTCTCTTATGTACATTCCTGATAGAAATCAAAACCATTGGTGATCTTAAAGGGGGAGAGAAACTAGAAAAACAAAAGACAATTATGCTTGCTAAATAGTATGAAAATGATGTCATACTTTTAATTGTATTATGCTATTATAGTAAGTTTATCAGTTTTATTTAAAAAAGGAAAGCATATCGAGACTAAAGAAGGTTTTCAAAAAAGACATGTTGCAATTCCAAACAATTTTTAAAAGGTTAACCTTAACTTAGCATAAATGCTTTTGTAATGTTTGCATATTGATTGGTATGTTTGTGTGTGTATGTGTGTGTGTGAGACAGAGAGAGAGAGAAAGAGAGAGAGCAAGGAGAGAGAATATTAAATATTTTAAATAAATTTCTTTTTAAGAAACACTTATATCCACTCAAATGTACAGTATTACTTTATAACATGAATAAACACCTAATAATTTGACTACTGATTATAGATTTTTAAAATGGCCTTTCTGAAGTGCAGGGCAAATCAATAACAACAAAGGCATTTATAGCATGGCTTTTGTTTTTGAACATTCCTTTATGAAGCATATATTTTAATTTTTACGTATTCATTATTGAACCATAAATAATTTGAATTAAACCATTATAAGGCAATTCATATAATGAAGCAACTAGAGTTATATATTATGAATATATTAATAAGCATTAATATAGTTATAGTTTATTATAGAGGTATAAGTAAATAACATATGGCTTTAATTTTTATATATAACACCCCATCTCCCTATTTTGAATGATAGAATTTTTCACAGCAGTTGCTTCTATATTTGTTTTGCTAAGTTGACGTTTGATGTGTCACGTATTTTCTTAGGTGTTGTATATGGACAAAGCTAAACAAAAGATCTCAAATTAAAAACAGTCACCCAGCTTACTTATTTTTCTCCAAGATATCAAATAATGTATTTGCCTTGATAATGTTCTGTATACTAACTCCTCAGGATGTTTTGCCTTCTTCTATGACACCTCTGACTAAATGTTCATCTATTCCACAAAATATTACACTGTCAAAAAACTGACCTTTGTGAAACATTTAGAGAGCCTGAAAAATCATAAGTACTTTAAAGTACTATATATTTGACTCTTGTTAATATTTATTGAATATAACCAATCATCTGTTTTCACATTCTGTATCTTAGACTCTAAATTTCAAATTATAAATTGATATAAAACGTCCTGAGAAAGGCTATACATTGGAAACAGAAGAAATGCATTTGCCTATATTTCTCCTTGTCATACCAAAAGAAAAAAATCCAAGGATGGAGTTATGGTTAAAAAGTTCCACAAGTGTGTTGTGTGACCGTAAATTAAAGATGGCTTGAAACTTATAATTTTTTGTGAGACATATGATTTATGTGGTCACTGATCTTACAAGACATCAGTGACTGCTCCAAAAAGAGGTCAATGATGAAAGCCTTAAAAGACAGCACCTCTGACCCTCAAGGTGTTTTGCAAACTACCTCCTCTCCCACACAGCATTTTGTCCAGTGGCAGCAGACTGAATGAGTGACACATCCTCTCCACAGTGCCCTCGGTTCTGTGCCAGTCCTTGCTGAAGGGTTTTATACATTAGGCAGCAGAAATGGTGACATCATCAACATTAGATTTTTAGTTTTCTTGTATGACCAGCATCCCATGGAGCAACTGTGCAGGCATGCATGCAAGAAAGTAGCTTTCTACAGATAATACTAACCTGTCCTCGTTTCCAGTATGCATAAGAGAAAGTTAATATCCTTCAAGACAATAATGTACCTGGATATCCTGATCCAGGCTGGTTCTCATTGTTCCCTAACTTAGAGTGTTTTGAGAATTGAAAGGGGACATTTCAGATACATGGTGCTTTAGTGTCTCCCTATTCTTTAAGAGCAATACAGTGTGTTATACTTTGAGTGATAAAATAGCATAAAAATGGAAATCAGATTTATAATTAGCCCTACTAGAAAGTAATAACTAACAATTGAGATTTTGGAAAGAAGGCGCTATGTCTTCAAGTAATATTTCTTTAAATGTTAATTTAATTGATGCTTTATCATTATATTTTCATATGAACATAAAGAATTTATGATCAACAAATATTTTAACTATGGAATAATAGTGTATAATTAAATCCATATGCATATATGCAGTCAATAATGATAAAAAGAGGTTAATTGTTTATGTGATCAGATAATACTCATAAATGATCTTCTTACACTGGTATAAGTTGTCATTTTTAATTCCCTTTCCTTCTCTCCTTATCCTGTTACATATGACCTTTAACTTTAGACACAGGGCCTATGTCTAATGTCCCTGAGTTTAGATGGGTAAAGTATTTACTTGTTTAGATCTTAAATTATTTGTTTAATTTATTTTGGTTTCAGTTTCTGCCTTCTCTCTGTGAGTCATGAATGTATCTCATTCTCCCACCTCCTAGTTTTCCATCCTCAAGATATTTTATTTAATATTTCCAGGTATTTTTTTGCATTTCAAAACATAATAATTCCCTGGATATTCTAGCATGTCAAAAGTAGGAAAACAAACAAAAGCCTGCTATTTATTTTGAGAGTTTGCTATTTTATTTATTATTTATATGTAATTAGTCTATAAATATGCAAAGTTCCCACAGATAATATAAATTATTTTTTATCTATCAATTCTTATAGTCACTATGCATAAAAATATTCCTAAGTAATTCTAGGCATCATTTAAACATGTGAGGAATTGTAGATACAGCTTCAAGTAGAAGTTTTAAGACAGAATGCTTGGGGGTGGCAAAGAAACTATTCTGCTATTCAGGTGTGAGGCTAACACCTTTAAATCTCAATGCCTGACTCACATTATTGAATCATTGTTCTAAAGGCATAGAAGCATTCAATATTAAAAACATTAATATTTTATTTTTTGCCTCCCAGCTAAAACACTTCTACCACTGTGCATCATAAAGTCATGCTGATAAAGAGTGGACAGGTGTAGTCATATTATTCGGTTCACTTACTCCTAGTTAATTACCTTTATGGTTCAAATACCAAGTGATAGTAGGAAAGGATGATAAATAGCTCTCCATTAAAACACTTGGAATATTATAAAAAATGTCATACTTTCTGCCAGCCAATTCTCAGCATATTACTTACCTGATAATATGATGTGTCCTGAACAGGACATAAATATTTTTCCCTGATCAGAGGAATATATGATAGTACCTCAACTAGTGATGACATGCCAAAAAATATTTAACACAGTAGGCATTTGACATGTAATTTATTTTAGTTCTTCATTCATTTAATAAAATGCATTTAAGATTGAATTTCTGTGTGTATTTCACCTGTAAATTCATGTGTTGCAAGTGTACAGAAAGCATGTGTAGCTAATAAAATGAACATTGCTAAAATTATTATAAATACTAGTATTTGGGGATACTACTATCCTTGATTAGATACATTTTTTAAAATTTCAAAAATGGCTTCCATGAGAGTAAAATTATTGTTAATTATAGTATGTATAAACTACTGAAGAATTAGAATGGTCTTCTTGGAGAAAGGACACCCATCAACTTCTGAGAATTTTGAAGGCAAGAGGTGAGAAGTATTCTGGAGAGCATAATAATAGCCCTCCCTGCAAAAATATGCAAGCTCTAATCCCTAGAACCTATCAATATGCTATACTACATGGCACAGAGGTATTAAAATTGTAGATGGAATTAAGGTTTTTAATCAGCTGACCTTAAAATAGATTATCCTGTATTAGTTAAGCAAGCCCAATGTAATCACAGTGGTCCTTCTAAGTGAAAGAGGGAAGCAAAAAAGAGTCAGAGAATGAACAATGCTGGCTTTGAACACAGAAAGAGACCACAGGGCCAAGAAATATGGGTTGCCTATAAAAGCTGGAAAAGGGAAAAAAACAGGTTCTCCTTGAAACTTCCAGAAAGAATATAGCCCTGCTGAAATTCTGAATTCAGCCCAATGAGACTTGCATCAGACTTATACCCATAAAGCTACAAGATATTAAATCTCTGGGGTTTTTGTTTCTTTGTTTGTTTGTTTGGGGTACTGAGAATTGAAGCCAGGGGCAATTAAATACTCAGTCCCATCCCAACCTTTTTTTATTATTATTATTTTTTTATTTTGAGACAGGTCCTTGCTAAGTTGCTGAAGTTGGCTTTGAACTTTTGATCCTTCTGCCTCAGCCTCCAGAGTCACTGGGATTACAGGTGTGCGCCACCACACCTGGCATCTCTGTTGTTTTTAAGCCACCAAATTTGTGATAATTTTTTACAGCAGAAATAGAAAATGAAAGAAGGCTGCATCCCTATACTTTGCTGATTTTAAGACCTTTGGGTATAAACCGAGGAGTGGGATAGCTCAGTCAAATGGTGGGTCCATTCCAAGTTTTTTGAGGAATCTCCATACTGCTTTCCAGAGTGGCTGCACCAATTTGGAACTCCACCAGCAACGTACAAGTGTGCCTTTTTCCCGACATCCACGCCAACAGTTATTATTGCTTGTATTCCTGATAATAGCCATTCTAATTGGAGTTAGATGAAATCTTAGGGTGGTTTTAATTTGCAGCCACATCTATGTTCATAGCTGCTCAATTCACAATAGCTAGATTGTGGAACCAAGCTAGATGCCCTTCAATTGAAGATTGGATAAAGAAACTGTGGCATATATACACAATGGAATATTACTCAACCATAAAAAAAGAATAAAACTATGGCATTTATTGGTAAATGGGTGGAGTTGGAGAATATCATGCTAAGTGAAATATGCCAAACCCAAAAAACCAAAGGCCGAATGTTTTCTCTGGTCAGTGGATGCTGATACATAACCGGGGGGGGGGGGGGGGGGGGG